>CAUYRH010182830.1:0-25296 GCA_963574655.1 Perodicticus potto
CAGATGTCTTTGTTATAATGTGATTTTTGGTCTTCTGGGTATATGCCTAGTAGAGGAATTATAGGATCAAATGGCAGGTCTATTTTTAGATCTCTGAGTTCTCCAAACGTCTTTTCAAAAGGAACGTATTAGTGTGTATTCCCACCAGCTTTCTTTCTGTCAAAGGATAACTACATGAAAAGCCAGTTAGGTGGACTAGTTTCTGTAATCCCTCTCCCCGAAAAATTTCAAAGGGGGAAAAGAAGAGAGACAGAGGGGACACTCAGAAAGAGAAGAGACTTAGGAGACATGTGCAGCTCTCCTGGTGTGTGGCCCTTCTTTTATTTGAAGCCCTCGTTCATTCTAAAGACAAAATTGCTAAAATAAGGAAAGTAGACAGGGGGCATTTGAACACAGAATGGATATCTGATGATATTATGGAATTATTCATTTTAATTATGTAATTTTTTTGCAGAACAAGGTATTTTATAGATGCATGCTGAAGTATTTGCAGAAAAATAATACAAAGTCTGAAAATTTTTTTTAAAAAAATCAGGGTATAGTATAGTTGAAACTCGTTCACTTACTACCTTCCTTCCTCCCTCCCTCTCTCTCTTTCCTTCGCTTTTCTTCTCTTCCCTTTCCCTGACCCTTCATTTGGATTGATGAGAAGAGACATGTTTTATATCACATTGGCAGGTGTACTTAGGATGCATTATCGTAGCCACACAAAGGCATGGCATTTTGGAGTCCTACATGGGACTCGCAGACTTCCAGAGCATGTCCTGACTTCAGTGTAGCCTCCCTGGGCTGAGGTCAAAACTTGACTAGACTACCCAAACCACAGTCAGCCATTGCAATCTGTTTTTTGTTGTTGTTGTTGTTGTTTTGTTTTTTGGAGACAAAGTCTCACTTTATCACCCTCGGTAGAGTGCTGTGGCGTTATAGCTCACAGCAACCTCAAACTCGTGGGCTCAAGTGATTCTCTTGCCTCAGCCTCTTGAGTATCTGGGATTGTAGGCACCCACCACAATGCCCAGCTATTTTTTGTTGCAGTTTGGCCAGGCTGGTTTTGAACCCGCCACCCTTGGTATATGGGGCTGGCGCCCTACCCACGGAGCCACAGGCGCTGCCCTGCAATTTGTTTTTTAAAAGCTTCTCCAGAATTAGACTATGAAAGATTTGAGTTGAAGTTAAGGACACTTTCTAACTTTTTATTGTCAGTCTGGATTTTTAAGGTATATCCCGGGATCCCACTTTCTTACTGTGATTTGGAATAAGCTCTGGGCTTTGAGAATTTGCTGTGAGACTGGTCTGACTTAATCATTGCCTGAACAGAAAAAGAGATTAGGTCATCAGATCCCAAACTAGCCTAAGAAGTAAATCATGATAACAAGAATCATCTAGAGGGGTTTTCATTTTTATTTAAAATATTTTTACTGGAAACAAAAATTCCTGAGGGAATTCTGATTCAGTAGGTCTGGGTGGAAACAGAATCTAAAAATCTGTCATTTTATCAGCTTTCTACACAATTCTCATGATCCGTTAGTTATTGATTTACTAGATTCAGTAACTTCTTGTAGATTGCAGGGATTCAGTTGCTCAGAGATTGAGATGGTATTTCTGTGTAGTTCTGCCATATAAAAATGGCCATGGAAAAGTTTTCATTGCTGTTATTATTTTTAATTATTATTATTATTTATTTATTTATTTTTTTGCAGGTTTGGCCGGGGCTGGGTTTGAACCCACCACCTCCGGTATATGGGGCCGGCGCCCTACTCCTTGAGCCACAGACACCACCCCATTTTTAATTATTTTTATTTAATATGACTTCCCTATGAATAAATCTCCCATGTAGTAGTTACTATACACATATAGGCACTAGGTAAATAAAGGGCGGGTACAAAAAGGAAAGTCAGAAAAATGAGAGGCAAGTAAAACTTACTGAATGCCTTCTCTTATAGTAGACTTGACTCATAATTTTATATTTTCCCCTTTGATTTTGTCCTTGGAATGCAATGATTGTTACCCAGTCTGGTAGTCTGGTTAAAGCCGAGAGAAGTTCAGAATTTCCCCCAAAGTCACGTCGTGAACTTGTGGAAGGAGGGGTGTTAGACTCCGTCAGCTGTGGAGCCTCTCTGAACCCTCCTGCCTGTTGCTCAATTCTTTCTTGGTTCCAGAGGATTGTGAAATCAAAGGGAGAATCTCTTGAGAGGTCAGGAAACTGGACCCGTCGGGCAGCCGTCCAGAGCTTCCTCTACTGGGTTGTACCGATGTGTTTGTTTTCTCTGTCCAATACTGGGTAAGGTCCCCCTGAAAGCCTTTTTCACTGTTTGGCAATGCTGGGGTGTGATCACTAGGAAACTGTTTGGCAAAGGAACATGTCAGCTAAGGCACAGAAGTCTCTTCGAGGTGATTTGCCTATATCTGATTTTTTTTTGGCACCTTGTGACCGGCTTGAGAATATTGGAATTTTGTGTGGATATGGACACCATTCAGCATGTTGGATTTCTCCTGTGATGTGAAGTTACAGAGAAAGACTCTCCCCTGGCCTCACTCTTGCCCCCCTGGTGTGTTTTGACAGCCTAGCTGCTGGTCTTCCTTTCTGCCATCTATCTTCTGCTTTCCAGCACACTTTCATCACGGTGGATTGTCTTATAGTTTAGTAGTTTAAATTCCTTCAGCAACTCCCAGTGCTTTGAGGAAAGATCTGAGCCTCAGAGCGTAGCCCTGAAGCCCCTTCCTGGTCTGACCATGTTTCTGTAGCTGCGTTCCCGGCTCCCTGCCCCGTTCCAGGCAGGCCAGACGGTCTCAGCTTGGACTTCCACAACTCTCTGTGTCTTCCAGCTGGAGTTTTCCTTCCTCCTTTGACATGCTTGGCAAACTGTTATGCACCCTTAAAATCCTACTCCTTGGCGAAGGTTTCCAGTAGTTCCCGCCTGTACACACCCTTATCATATTGTTTATGAACAATTGTTTATAGAGGCTTACCTGTCTTCCTGTCTGGCAATGTGTGATTATCCACAGTACCCACTACATAGGACACTCATGATCATTATAGACTAACTCAAAGAAGATTTGAATGAAAGGGGAGGTAAAGATGGTAACCATGATAGGCCAAGACCTGAAAATAAATTGTCAGTGTACAACCATTTTTGAGGAGCTCTGATATCTTCAGCACCATGTTAAATATACAGGATGTAACAGGAGTGGTTTTGGTGCTTGGCAGCTTCCCAGCCCACTTTAGAAATGGAATTCATACCTGCAAAAATGAAAAAAAAATCCAAGAAAAGATACAATTTAGTCCTAATTTGTTTGGTGCTTGCCAGCAGCTGACTTTTCCATGTATCGATTGTCCATCTTCCTAGTTGTACTGTGAGCTCCCTGAGGGTAGGGACTTTGTCTTAACTGTGATATCCTCGCATGGAGACGATGCCCAGGACACAGTAAGTGTCAACTGTGTGCTTGTTCAAGGATTCAATGAAGGGCAGGCTCTGTGCACTGCTGTTTGGGGTCACAGGAAGGCGTGACTCATGTGGACTGAAGTGACCAAGGAGGGCTTCTAAACACTGGCCAGTTGTGAAGGATTTAACTACTGAAGATTCAGGACAATATTATAGGCTTTGTCTTAGAAGAGTTTTGGAAAGGCTCAATTGTGGTTGGAAAGAATATGGGGTTTAGAGCAAAGGTGTCTAGGCTCACATTTGGGCTCTTTCACCAACCAACTATGTGACCTTAAGATCTCCCAAGTTTTCAGTTTCCTCACTCATAAAATGAGATTAATATTACTTTCCTTGGAGTATTCCTGGGAGTAATAGAAGTGATATCATATCTGAAGCATGCTTCAGAGTGTATATTAGGCTCTCAATAAATGGTAAGTAAAAGCTTATATTTAGGTATAGTGTAACTAAAATACTTGTGAAACATGAATTATCTGGATGAAGTAGTTAAGTTTGATTAAATTTGCATGATTATAATACTGGCACAGAGCAGTCAGAATTATAAGAGATTACAGTGTTTTGTGGCCATTTCCATAAGCTTTGGAGATTTATATATCTGTACTTTTTTTAGCATTAGGAAATTGGGTGGGGGATGTACTTCTAATTTACCAGAGATATGTATATACACACACACAGCGGCCATAAAGTTCTTGTGCTGTTAAAAATGGTATGCAATTTAAAATTGTACACGAACCTGTACACACACACACACACAGACACACAGAGATTGCTCACTGAATACTATAACTTTGAAGAGAGGGGGAACAATGTGTAAAGGAATGGAAAGGGAATGAACTTTCTACTTAGGTAGAAGGGAAGCAGACTACTTACACCTGACTTTCTATCTGCAGGAGTGCATGTGTGCACGCAACAGCAGACAGCGTTAGAGCTCTCCCCGAGGTGGAGATTCTTACCTCGACCTACTTCTTCCAGTTCATCTCGTGCTTTCTCTTCCCCACTATCCGATTTCCAGCCATCATTGCTTCTTTTGGATTCCTTAAGCATACCCAGTTATGTTCTGTCTCAGGTTCTTTGAATGTAGTGTTCCTTCTAACCAAAATTCTTTTCCTCTTCTTATTTTTCAGGGGCAGTTGGCTGTTTCTCCTATAGTAGAATTGGAGCAAAATAACGGAGTTGGTTTTTCAGTGTTTATTTTAAATAATATTAATACCGAGGGATAAGATTTTAAGAGTCTTTGCCATTCTTAATCTATGAATTTAGTGAGTTTCAAATAGGGACGTTTAGGAACATGTTAGGAAGCTTTCCTCCGGAGACTATTGCTGGTTCTGCTTTTGATGCCAATTCCCTCTGTCCTGCTTACTTACCCCTCCAGCTGCTGCCTCTTGGGGGGCAGGTGGAGCGGGTTTAACATCCCCATTTCCCACCTCTACCCGACCTGAGCTCCCAGTTGCAGTAGTTTTACTTTTCTCCCCATTACTCTAGGAACGCGGACCTGCTGGGAGTCAGGGTCCCCCCTTTCCCAAGCAGGAGATGGCAGGATGGAGCGTTTGTAGAGCTGAGTGGCAGAGAGGGGCCTGGGGATCTTGTCATGGGGGGATCCAGAATGGGGAGACGAGGGGGGAATGGAGTCGGGAAGAGTCCAGGGGGATACATGAAGTTGCTGATTGATTGATGTCTGAAATAACCGTTTTATATCCATAAAAAATACCAGTAATTCAGGACTGAGCAAGCACATTCTTTAATATTCGGAAGTGGTAGTATACTTGTAGTTTTCATCCAGACAGTCTCACCTCCTCAGAAAAGCCTTCCCCAGCCTCCTGTCCCATGGGGGCCTCCCCCACTTTACCGTATTTATGCCCTCATAGCACCAACTGCTGTCTGGAAGTATATAGTTTACTCTTTTGTCTGGTTTCTCCCAAATATAATCTACATTCCCTGAAGTCAGTGAGCTGCTTGCTTGCTCCTGCTTGCAAACCGGTCTAGAACCTCATGGGCTTCAGTGATGTTTGTTGAGTGGACGGACGGGGACGGTTATAGCAACCCAGGTTGCTTTGGATGAGATTAGCATTGATATCTCAGTGTGGTGGCCTGCAGTTCTGTCAGCCAGGTCATGCAGTGTTTATGCAGGCTTGATTATTATTATCATGATTATTATTTTGTTTCAGAATCTCTTTGGGAAGCCAGCTATGTTTTGGAATTGAGGGAAATAAAACTCTTATGACAGATGGTGCCACCTTCCAAAGAGAATAAGTCTATTTTTCACCCCTTGCTTCTCTTCCTAGCACAGATATGAATAAACAAGAACTTGTTTTTGATTCTTCCTTTGCAAGGAGGGCACGTTTAATATTCTGAGTCAGGAGAGTCTCTAGCCACAAAGACAGCTGGGAACTCAGGTCGGTGGAGGGTGCCTGGGACGGAGGTGAGAAGGCGGCGCCTCCCTGTCTGGTGACAGCAGCTGGGGCCCTTGCAGCTTTCCTCCCCACAAAAATCCAGTTGGAACTAGGGCATGCTGGGGCTCTGCCTGCCAGACAGAGACAGCTGGCCTCAGGCCGCCGCTGATTTGCTGGGGATACCAACTGCATAACTGCTGGTTTACTCAGCAGGGAGTGAGACGGGAGGGCAGCGTCACTTACCTGGCATCCCTCCTCAGCCGAAGGCGCTCACCTGCTGTAGCTTCAGCGGCAGTTCGGGTTCTCTGGACTGGGAGAATTTCTTTGGCTCATGCTTCTGAGAACCAGAGTTGGCCAGGAACACTTGTAAATTTGTCTTCAATCAGAGCATTTAAAAAAAGATGCTTTACTTCCTGACCAACCCCCAATCCCTTACGCCTGCCACGAGTGGAGGCCTGTCAGAACTAGGTTATAAGGTTATCTCCTAGGTGCACCCCCGTCCGTGTAGTCCCCCGCCCCAGTGTAGCCGTTAGGAGGAAGATGAGGCTGTCTGATGATGAGTGGAGGGGCAGGAGGGGCAGCACCTGGGAGAGGTGGGGAGGGGGGTGGTAATGTAGTGAGAGGAGTTAGGGGGTCTGCGTTCTGGGGCCAAGGTCATCCCTTCACCTTAGTGACCTTCTGCCTGCCCCTGTCAAGTGTGGGGTGGTGGCACTGGATCGGGGACAACAGTTAGATTAGCTCCCATGCCAGTTCTGACTGATTAGTAATTGTCATCTGGAGCACAGTGTCAGGGGTGGCTGGGAAGCTGATTGCAGTGAAGGATGAGAGAGCCATTGTCCCCTAGCGTCTGTCCATGTGTGGACAGGAATAGTGGCACCCCTGGTATTCCAGGACTGTCAACAGTGGTAATTCCTACCTCTGTTGTTCCTGACTTCATGGGTCCCTAAGACAATTTTATTTGTCATGTCAAGCAACCATCTAACATCTTTCAGTCTTCTAATGACCCAGAGCTCTACAATGGTGGTGAAGAACGCGCAAGAACGTGCATATAATCAGACTTGTATTGCGTGTTTGCTGCATTGAAGATTATATCAGTTAACCCCCATCTTTATGGTTAGCGAATCGAAGGCTCATCATGACTAAATGATTTGCTCCAACTCACTCAGCTAATAGGTGACAGAGCTGGTGTTTGAACTCAGGTCTGTCTGCCTCAGAACCCAAATGCTGACACCCCCATCCCCCTGAGGCTGTGTCCCTTCCCGATTCGAGAACACCTCAGTACAGACTAATTAAATGCCACTGTGTATGACATTGCCTGTGAGTACACAGAGACCAGAAAGGTGCTTGAGAGATTCTTCACTGCTCTCTTCCGAGCTCATTTGAGCTTATAGGATACTTCAGAATAACATGAGCATATATGCATGCAGGTGACATACGGGGCACTACAAAATAGATTATTTCATTTAAACTTTAGAATCTAATGCTCCATTTTGCAAACGAGGTGAGTGGGACTTAGAAAGCTAGGCAACTTGTCCTGAAGTCACATGGCCAGGATTTGAGCTGAGGACTGCCCACCCTTGGCGCCTGTGGTGGCATCGTTTGGTACCTGGGTGGACTGCTTGGCGGCATTAGAGATGCTTTTGAATATAAAGGTGGGAGTGAGGGTCCCTCCCACTTATGTCTGTTCTGTAGAACTTGGTGAAAATCTTGAAGAGGAGACCTTGCTGCCCGCCCTGTGCACCTTTCTCTGGTTGAGGCTGAGGAATGTCTTCTGGTCTAAGAGTGCTCAGCAAGTGTGACCAACGGCCATTCAGTGTGACCAAGCCCATGTGGCAGACAACTCTCTTCCCTTTCATGAGAACGGAAAATGCTAGATATTCAAATGTAGGGCTGCACTGTGAAGTGTGCAAAGATAAAGAGAAGGGACGTGCCAAATAGCTGATCCCCGGGTAGATGTTTGGAAAAGTACGTCCCTGGGTAGCCTTGAGAAAGTTAATTTCAGGTCTCATGCCTATAATGCAAGCCCTTTGGGATGCATGAAGAAGAGGATCGTTTGAGGCCAAGAGTTTCAGATCAACCTGAGCAATAAAGCAAGACCACATCTCCAAAAAAAAAAAAAAGATTAGCCAGGCATGGTGGCACATGCCTATAATCCCAGCTGTTCAGGAGGCTGAGGCTGGAGGATGGCTTGAGCCCATGAGTTTGCGGTTGCAGTGAGCTATGACCACTGTACTAGGTGACAGAGCAAGATTACCACTCTGTCACCAGCCTGGGTGACACAGCGAGATCCTGTTTCTAAAAGAAAAATTAACTTCAATACTTCTGGTTTCCTCATAGCTTAGAAGCTTTCAAGGTTAAAAAATAATAATAAATATACATGCAGTGATTTAAAGTACACGTGGCAATAAAAATATTCAGAGGATAAGGGAGATATTACTTTATACTTCAATAATTTCTCCTCTTGATTTGTTTTTCCTTGGTTACATTTCTTTCTAATCAGCTCTATTCATTTGGTGTTTATTGCATTTCTTTTATGAAAACTATTCTAGGGATTTGTTTTAAAAAGACACGAAAGTATAGCTCTCAAATTGCAAATATCAGGAAATCTGGAATTTGCATTTTCTGGGCTGCAGTAATTCACTGGCAAACTTCGCTATCTTGCCCATGCAAAGCCCTGAAATCTAAGTATCATTTTTCCTCCAAGTTCCCTCCATCTCACTTTATTTCCAGCACTCACACACATGTACCCACACATACCCAGGTGTGCACATGGGGTGCACACTCACACATTTTTGACTCTGTGCTAATAGATAAAATAGGCCCACATTCACTAGGCTCGGCCCCATGCCTGTCTGGTTTAAATCTAAGCTGCTTGGGCGATCTGGGGGAGTAAGTGAGTGACAACAGGTGCAGATTTTTTTTACACCCTTCTGAACTCAGCCCTTAGTTCTTTCTTTGATTCTTTTTACTCAACACCCTTGCCTGAACTGTGTCCAATAAATTTTATAGCTGTATGATCCTGTTTCAGAGCTGAAGGGAGACTTTTCTCTACTTGGCTGAATGGTGCCTAAATCAAAACATCCCTTCCTGTCCCACCTCACTCCTTAAGAATTAATAAGAAATAAACCCCAGACCCTAAGCTGATGGGTTCTGCATCTTCAGTCTTATACACGGTGAGCTAATTGTCTGGTCCCATTTTAGAAAAGCCAAGAATTAACTTGCAGAAAATTAGCCTTAATTGGGGAGAAAATAATTACTTGGCTTTTTCTGCCCTGTGATAACTGGAGCTGCTTGGCAGGTCTCTCACAGCAGCGTCAACGCCCCACTTCTATTTAAAACAAAGTACTGGGGCCTTGAAAGCTTTATCCAATGTTCTCTGTGGCGCATTGTGGTGGAAACCAGCCTGAAAGTTGGAGCTGGATTCACTTCACATCATTTCGGGCGAAGTCCACCGCAGAGAGAAGTTTTATATTCCATTTGAGGATAGGAATGGCTTTCGCAGGTGTTGGTCATGCTCGTGGGTCCTGCTTGTCAACTTAAGGTTGGGTCCAATCAGAGTTCCTTCAGGAGCAGACTGTGGTCTGAGTTGAGAGTTTTTTCTGAGAAGGTTCTGTTGTCTTCTAGACAATTTTCAATTTTGAAACTTTGCCTGATTGCCTCTCTTCTCCGGTATGTAGACTTTCGTTTTGTTTCATTTTAAACTCTTGGTCCACAATAACCAGGGAAAGGAGATGGCAGACTTTCTTCCTTTGTTACTGGAGGTTGGCTGAGTGCAGTGGTCACAGACCTCCATGCCATCCGAGTACAACGAAATGTCACACTTGCCATGATTGTGGGCACCGCTGTCCAGAGATGCTCGGCCAGTCTGAATGTCAGCCCTGTACCTCTCTCCTGGGCTCCAGCCTGAAGAGCAAGCTTACCACTGACATCTCTGCTTGCTGGCCCACGGACAGCCCAAGCTCAACTCATCCTCCTTGAGATAAATTTGTTTTCTTTCTATGTTTCCTATAATGGTAAAAGTGCTGTCATTAGGCTACTCAAACCGAAAACCTGGATGGCATACATTCCTTGTCTATTCCAGTTACCTAGATGGTGGACAAAATCTGTACTACTGTCTTAGATTATCTCTGGGCTCTTCTACCTTCCTAACTGGTCTCTGGCTATGGTTCTCCTTCCTTCTTTCCCCCAGCTTCTACCTCACCTCATCTAACTGTAGCGCTCTCCCCCATGACACCCACCTCATCCATACATCACATGCCTCTGGCGTTATCTTCAAATGTTAATCTGATATTACTCGACTGTTTCAAATCTTTAGTAACATCCTGCCATCTACAAGAAGCAAGACCCACCTTCCAGGTATGACATGCAAGACCTGCTATCATCCCACTGCTCCAGACTCTCCAGTCTCAGCCTCTGCCACTCTTCTGGCAGAAGGGATCCATCACCAGGGATCCCTTTGTTCTCTTTCAACTCTGTAAGATTATTATTATTATTTTTGAGACAGACTCTCATTCTGTTACCCGGAGTAGAGTGCAGTGACATCATAGCTCACAGCAACCTCAAACTCTTGGGCTGAAATGATCCTTTTGCCTCCCGAGTAGCTGGGATACAGCCAGCCACCACAATCCCCAGGTATTTTTTCTATTTATAGTAGAGACGGGGTCTTGCTCTTGCTTAAGCTGGTCTTGAACTCCTGAGCTCAGGAAGTCCACTGGCCTCAGCCTCCCAGAGAGTGAGGATTCCGGGGATGAGCTGCCACGCCTGGCTTCTTAACTCTACATGTTTGCATATGCTCTTTCCTCTGCTAGTCATGCCTGGTCCACGGTGCTTACAACCACAGCGTCCTTCCTGGCACCGAGATGAAGAAGTGATGAAGAAGGAACACACCTTCTCTTTTATGGGGCTGTGACTTAAAAGAAGCATATTTTTGGTTTCTGTCCTTAGTTCCTACAGATCTCCTAAAACTCTTATAATTTCCTAAGTGACCAGGGTACTATGGATACCTTTTGTTCTAATATTTGGTTTTTGGCCCTGGTTCCTAGGAAAATTCCTAAAAGCCTTGGGATTTTCTGGATAATAGGGACATTTTTTGTTTTAATGAGGTGACCCTTTTATGGGCCCTTGGATGGCTTCATCACAGGTCATTGGAAGGTTGGAACGTTCAGCCCTCATCCTCTTGGGAGGGGAGACTTGCTGAACATTGAGTTAATAGCCGGTCATACTGACTTGGGAAAGCTTCCCTAAACTTTCCTAAGAGATAAGGTTGGGAGAGCTTCCAGCTTGGTGAGAAAATTGAGGCACTAGGAGGGCGTCGCTTCCAGAGAGCGCAGGGGGACCCCGTGCTCCTCCCCAAACGCCCTGTCCTGTGCACTTCCTTATCTGTGGTCTTTATAATAAAACAGTAAATCAAAGTCGAGCGTTGCCCTGAGTCCTATGAGTTTATAGCAAGTTATCCAACCTGAAGTGGGGGTTCAGAGCCAGTGGGTCAGAAATACGGGAGGCCTCGATTTTGGCCTGGCCAAGTGGGGGCCGTCCAGGGGAAGAGGCCTGAACCTATGGGGTCTGCTCTCCAGGCAGTTAGTTAAAAACTGAAGAGTGTCTGGAAAATGAGAGAATTATTTAGTGAGGCACATTCTGCTTCCCCCACCACATTTGGTGCCCAAAATGGTGTCTGTAGGGAGAGAAAAGAGATTTCCCCTTTAGAGGCAGGTCGTGGAACCTGTAAGCACCTGTGTTTTCCCAGTCTTGGCGCCTGCCGTCTGCCTGGCACGCTCCCTGCACACCAGCAGAGACGGAGAAGTGTCATGGGAGGGGGAAGAGCATCAGGATCACAATTTCCCATTCCTATTTCAGAAGAAATGGAAAGACTGAGTGAGCGGCCCAGGGTCACATAGCCAACGTGGAAGTGGCACAGCCAGCCTTTGAATCCCGAGCCCTCTGCCTTCAGAGCTTGCCATGAGGCCGCAGCTGCTGTCATTCTAGTCACATGGAGTGATGCTTGCTTCCTCGTGTGAGCCTATCTCCCACTAGATTCTAAACTCTTTGAGAAAATGGACTTGGCTGGTTTACCTTTGTATCTGCGGAGCTTAGATAAGGCTCTTATAGTCAGTATTGTCAGTAATCATAAATACTTCGGACATTTAAATCAGGATTTCTTAACCTCGGTACCACTGACATTCGGAGCTAGGTAATCCTTGGCTATGGGCAGTCCTGCTGGCCTTTCCCCGCTAGATGCTAGTAGCATGGTCCTCCCATCCTCAAACAGAAGAACCAGTCCTGTCTCCGGGGAGGCAAGATCCTCCTGGTGAAGGAGGATTGATTTAAATTAAATGAAGCCCACAGAGCCTTGAGTAGTGCTGTGCCCAATAGAGTGTTTTTGGGATCAGGCAGGCTGCTGGATCTCTCGGGGATGGTAATGTATTTTCCAGTCCCTGTGTGTCTGGAGTGCAGAGTGAGGCTGAGACACCCGCAGGTTGACTGTGGGGTGGCTGCAGTGATGTCAGTGTGCCAGGCCTTCTCGAGGAACACCAGAGGGGGTCCCTGGGAAACAGCTCTCACCGGGTCATGCAGACTGTCTGGCTGGCTGGGTACCACCTGGCAAAGTCTCATTGCCTTAACCAGAAAAGTGCCTTTGTATATTTCCTGGCAAAGCAGAAGCTGAATTCTGTTTTCTGATTTTTCTTTTTTATTTCTAGATGTGACCCTGGTGACACACAGAACCCAGTGAGGACTCTGTTGGAGACCCAACTCTCCTTCTTCACCGGCCCTGTTGTCCTGATTTTCCCACTGTCTAAGCCAGTTGGGGTTACATTACCCACATGCTGGCTGGTGCCTGGATATCAGTGTTACCGTTATTATTTTTGAGCTGTAGCATTCTACAAGGATGAAATTTCTTTGGTTATTCCACAAATGGAGTTAACCCTTCCCTGCTTGCCATTATTTTAGAGACAGGGTCTTGTCGTGTTGCCCAGACTGGAGGACAGTGGTACAATCATAGCTCACAATCACAGGCTCAAGCAATCCCCCTGTCTCACCCTCCAGAGCAGCTGGGACTATAAATGTGTGCCACTACACCTAGCTAATTGTTAAAAACGTTTTTTGTGGAGATGGGGTCTCCAGTCATATTGCCCAGGTTGATCTCAATCTCTTATCCGAAAGTGATCCTCCTGCCTCAGCTTCCCCAAGTCCCAGGATTACAAGCATGAGCCTCCATACCCAGATAACTTAGCATCTTTGATCTTTGATTTGTTTGTCTCCAAGACAGAGTAATCTACTTGTCCTGTTTATCTCTGTAAGTTTTTTTCAGAGCAGAATAAGATCATTTTTTTTCAAAGGGCTTCAACTCCCTGGTGTTGTCATTTGGGGCACTAAATTTTAAGTTCAGTTAGGGCAGACTGTGCGTTGGTCTTTTGCTACCAATTTCTGGGACCCAGAATTGTTCAACAAATGTGTTGATGAAACTGGAACGTCAGGTCCTATGGTTCATTGTACCGGGAAGAGCTGGAGATAAGGGAATAAGGGGTTATTGTGTGGCTGTGTGTGTCATTTGTATTTGTGACAGACATTCCAGACAACAGCATTTTTAAGGTCTCCCCTGAAATTTATTGGGGATCAAAAACTCGAGTCCCTGCAAAGGCGGCGCACACTCAGCCCTCTGGCAGCTGTGAGAGCAGACAGGGTGGGGCAGGCACTCGGGGATTGGAGAGGGCATTCCTCGCTGTCTCCGTCTGTTCAGACTATTGTGGAAAAGTACCCAGACCTGTGGGCCCCAGGCCCCGGGCTGCAGACTGGTGCTGGTCCATGGTCTGTTAGGTGAACCGTGGCGAGCGAGTGAGCGAAGCTTCCTCTGTGTCCACAGCCATTCCCCATCACGGGCGTCACCACCTGAGCCACCTCCTGCCACATCTGCAGCGGCATTAGGTTCTCACGGGAGCATGAACCCTACAGGAAACCGTGCATGCAAGGGATCTGGGCTGCAAACTCCTATGGGAATCTGATGCCCCTCTCACCACCCATTCATGGAAAAATTGTCTTCCGTTAAAGCAGTCCCTGGTGCCAGAAAGGCTGGGGACCACTGCTATAGACTGAGTGGCTTATAAACAGCAGAAATTTATTTCTCACCCTGGGAAATGCAAGAGCAGGTGCCAGCAGATTCAGTGTCTGGTGAGGGCCCCCCTCCTGGCGTGTGGACAGCCGTCTTCTCTCTGTGCCCTCGCTGGGCAGGAGGAGGGCACGGATTCCTTCTGACCTACTCACCTCCCAAAGGCTCCAGCTCCAGATGCCATCACCTTGGAGATTAGATTTCAGTATATGAATGTTGTTGTGGGACGGGCACACAAAAATCCAGGCTGTTATATCACCAGTCTAAAGACAGGCAGTCACATGTTTCAAAGTCTCTACATCAGCAAAGAAATATGATTTGGGACTAACTTAAGTCTTCAGGCAACAATTCATTAACACATTTCCTGATTTTCAGAGTACCTAGGATAAACACTGGGACTGGTGCTGGGCAGATAACAGTGGGAGCTCAGAACCCAGCAGGACTGGACAGTGAGGCAGTGAGAAGGGCTAAGATGCTCTGCAAACTCAGTCAAGTGCCGCACTTTGTCCTTTACAAGTGACGGCTTGTGTTTCAGCCACACGATGGCCCAGTGTGCAGCATGGGATACATGGCCCCTGTTTTATAGATGAGGCAGTAAGACACAAAGAGGTTGAATAACTTGCCCCAGGTTATGAAACAAGCAGTTGGGCAATAATAAGTATAACATGCCATGCCCAGTGATAAAAGAAGTTCAGAAGCCCCCTTGTAGATCTTACAAAGTCTGACAATTAAGTGTGCGAAGTCATCCTAGAAAAGTTGCTACATATCTGACTGATGAATATTACTTTGGTCACCTTCAAAGTGCTCCCCCTGGGAAGCTATGTACCCATGCCAGTGCCTCGTCCACCCTTCAAAGCAATTTGGAAGTCTTTTCCTGGAATGACCGTCATATCTGTCATCATATTGCCCTTGATGTCCTGAATGTCATCAAACTCGCTTCCTTTCAATATTTCCTTGTCTTTGGGTAAAGAAAAAAGTCATTGGGGTCCGATCAGAGGAGTAGGGAGGGTGTTCCAATGTAGTTATTTGTTTACTGGCTAAATATCACCTCACAGACAGTGCTGTGTGAGCTGGTGCATTGCTGTGATGCAATAGCCATGAGTTATTGGTAAAAAGTTCAGGTAATTTTTGTCTAACTTTTTCATACATCCTTTTTAGCACTTCCAAATAGTAAACTTGGTTAATTGTTTGTCCAGTTCGTACAAATTCATAAGGAATTAATATCCCTTTGATATCAAAAAAAGGTTAGCAACATCGTTTGGACCCTTGATCTGGCCCGATGAAACTTTTAGCACATGAAAACTTGCCTGACTTCCATAATGCACTGTGATGCTTTGGTTCAGTGTTGTATTGGTACATGTTTCATCACTAATGATAATATGGCACAAAACTGTCTTGCTTCCCCAAAAGATCTTGGCAAACTTTGACTCTGCTTTTTTTGTTGATTGGTGTGAGCTCCTTTTTTTACACACACCTTTCTCATGCCAAGATTTTCAGTCAAGATATTCCTGTTTCTCTATTAATGTTTACTTGGCCTGGTGTGCATCTCATAGTCAATGATAGTTGACGCACTGTTTGATGAAATTTTTCTGCGTCTTCATTAGTTCTGCTTCTTATTGACCACCTCACCTGTCTTCATCAGTAATGTTTTCTCTCCCCTCAGAAAGACATTTAATCCAGTTGGACCCTGCTGTTTTCTTCATGGTATTACCCTCCTAAAAGTGGAGTAATGTGTTCCTGATTTCACTTTCCCTTTTGCCAAGTGTAATAAGAAATTCACTGTTTGTTGCTCAGATTCAAGCTTTGACGTTCTCACAGTGGTACACGAAACACAACAATAATGAACGTTACTCAGCAAGACACCGTCCCATGTTAACGTGAACACAGATGTGAGGCAGTGATTTCATAGGACCAAGGTTATTAAACCTTACTGAGCCGTTTGTACATTGCTGCCAACGTAAGCATACAGTGGCATGTTCGTGAACTTAATTGTCAAGCTCCATACTCCTATTCTTGCACCCTCCTTCCCCATTACAACCCTGAGAGATGGTAAAGTGCACCTCAGATTCAGGCACCGACCAGTCCTCCTGTTGGGCAGCGTCCCCAGGCCACAGAGACTCTGCCAGCCTGCCCCACCCTCAGGCTACGCACCCCACTTTCCCTGCCCAGACAGACAAGCCCTTTGTAATCGCTGTGTTCCTGTGGTTGGTCTCTCCCCCTTTCCCCCGTGTCTCTCTGCTATGCCTCATTCCTCAGGCTTCAGGTCTGGTGCCACCTCCTCAGAGCCCTTCTCTGCCGGCCTTGCGCACAGGCACTGCCCGGTCACCCTCTTCCTTGTCCTCTGCTCATTTCCCCCGGCGTGCGTGTGTGCTTGTTAGTGTGTTGTCTGACAGTCCACTAGAGCGTGAGCTCAGGGGTGCAAAGACTCCGTCTCGTTCATGGCTGCATCCCTCAGCAGAGGCACAAGGAGGAAATCTGTGATGATGGAGCCAACCGCCCTGGGCCGATTCAGTCACAGAGACTGGCTCGCCCAGGGTCACATGGAGGGAGGTGGCACTGCTGGGATTTGAACTGATCACAGCGTTGCATCCCCACACCCCTCGTGTTGCAGTTGCTAACACTTAGGAGCCTTGACATCTGACCCCAGTGGCACCTGCAGCCTCACTGCCTACGAGCGTCTGCACACTGCCCCTCCCTGTGAATTTCTAGATGTGCTGAATTCGCCATTCCTGTCCTCACCCTTCCCCGTGGTCTCCTCTTACTGCCCTGCCCTCCTGTTTCATGTGCTATCTTTCTCTCTTTTTTTTATTCATTTCAACTTCATTTGGGGGTGGGGGGATTCTCATTCTATCTCCCTGGGTAGAGTGCCATGACATCACATAGCTTATAGCAACCTCAAACTCCTGGGCTCAGGGGATCCTCTTGTTTCAGCCTCCACAACAGTTGGGACTACAGGCACCTGCTGCAAAGCCCACCTAATTTTTCTGTTTTTGGTAGAGACAGGGTGTCTCTTGCTCAGGCTGATCTTGAACTCCTGAGCTCAGGCATTCCACCACGTCAGCCTGCCAGAGTGCTGGGGTGACAGGTGTGAGCCACCACACTCCACCATTTATATGCTGTCTCTTCACCAACCTTCAAGTTTCAACTTAAATACCCCTCCTCAAGCAATCTGTCCCCAAGCCTTTGGGCTAGGTTAGATCCCCCTCGAGTGCCCTTTATTACATTTATCACAACTGTGACTATGCAGTTACACTTCTGACTTACTGATTCCTGACCCTTCTGCCTGTGGTCCCTGGAGCAGCAGCACACCCATCCCAGGCCTGGGGGGCAGTAGGTATTACACATACAATTGTCAAGGAAATGAGTGAATTGTTGGATGAATGCACAAGTGAGTGAGGATATGAAGTGTTCCCGAACCTGCCTTTGTGCGCCCTCCCTTCCCTTGGAAGTTTCACCCCGGATAGGCAGTCACTTCTCTACGTAGGCTGTGCCTTTGGCTGGAAGCCCAGCGAAGCTGAATGACAAGGGTGCTGGGGGCCACACCTTGGTCTTGTCATCACCACACTGGAAGGGGACGCACTTGGATTTTACTGTTACACAGAGAACTAAAATTAGCTCTTTAGGGGGTGATCTTTGTGTACCGCTGCCTCAGGCCACTGTCCTTGGAGCAAGGTCAAGAGAAACTGAACAGGAGGTGGGTGTTTACGAGTCTGTCAAGCTGCCCATGACACTAAACCACGGCGCTCCCTCCTCTGACCTGTCCTTAACTAGAGCAGAAGAGGAACTTCAGTCCTCGGTCTCCATCCTTGAAGGACCTGGAACCCAGGATGTCGTCTTGGAGACTTGCTCTTCCTCAATCCTCTCTACTCAGACTCTCGCCAAATCCTTAGGATTCCACCTTCTTGACAACTTCTCTTTTTTCTAACAGCTACCGAGAGATGGGTTGGGGTCACAGCTTCCGTGCTTCTCAGGAAGCCCTGTGTTTTAATTTGTGTTATGTGTGAACATGTCAGCCATGACCACCAGACGGGGGTTTCACCTGGATTAGGGGTTGGAAGCCAGTTCCAGACAGAGATTCAAACAGACGGCAGCAAGTGTGGGGGCAGAGAGAAACCCACTTTCCTCTGATGACAGTGGCAACGCAACCCACCCCATAGTGGACTCTCATCACAGGCCAGGCGCAGTGCCAACCGCACAGCCTGCACTCGGGGCTGTGCCTTCATCACTCACTCTTCACATCTTCTGTACCTTTTGAACATCTAGGAAAAGTATTTAAACCCTTGTTTTTTGGCTAATACAAGAATCTGAGACCTAGAACTTCATTGATTTCTAATCCCACCAACACAATGACCTCATCTAATTCTCCCGTCACCATATCCACATTCATAGGGACGTACAAAATGTTATGCAGCTGGTACTTGTCAAAGGGGATCTGGAAGAAAAATTGTGATTGCCAATATTAATTCAATAATAATGAATATTAATGAATAGCAATAATTTCAAGTTAATTATTGAGGTTACCTGATTCTGTTTCTGCTTGCCAGGACAGTTGTGATGCAAGTCAGAAGTCCCACGCAGGTTGCTGGGCTCAGAGCTGACCTTTGGAAGGTCATGGCTGCCCACCTGGCTGGGACACGGTCCTCTCCTTCCTCCGCCCTCACCCTTTACTGGACAACTCTCGTTCATCTTTTAGGTCTCTGTTTATATGTTCCTTCCCTAAACAGTCCTTCCTTGACCACTCAGAGTAAATTCATCCTTTCTTATTAAATGATTTCATGACACCATGCACTTTTCCCACTTACAGTGGTTACAAGTATCTATGTAGTTGTTGTTACTGACCACAGCAGGGTGGATGCCACAATGGCTTGTTTCCTTCCGTGACTGGCATAGAATACACATGCAGATTGGCTGTCATTGAAATCATTGGGTAACCTCTGTGTTTTTAACTCCCATATTCTTATCTTTACTTCTTTTTATGGAAATTTCAAACATAACACAACAGCAAAGAGAAGAATATAATGCAATGTCATGTAACTGTTACATGTAGTAGCTGAGACCATTTCTTTAAATTCCAAAATATTATGGGGGTGCAAATGTTTTTGTTACATTTGTACCTTTTATAATACTTAAGTTGGGGCTTTTAGTGTGCCCGTCACTCAAATAGTGTTCATCATATGTCACAGGTAAGTTTTTACCCCTCCCCCTCTTAAATTTCCAGTGACCTGAACATCTTTGTGTCCGTGTGTGCCCGCCATTGCCTCCCACTTATTAGAGAGTACATGTGGTATTTGTTTTTCCATTCCTGAGATACTTTGCTTAAGGTAATAGTCTCCAGTTCTGTCCAAGTTGCTGCAAAAGACAGTCTTTCATCCATGTTTTTGGCTGAGTAGTACTCTATTAGTTATTATATATATATCACATTTTCTTACGCCAGTCATGAGTTGATGGGCACTTAGGGTGATTCCCTATCTTTGTAATTGTGAATTGTCCTGCAATAAACATTTGAGTGCAGGTGTCTTTTTGCTAAAATGACATTTTTTCCTTTGGGGGAAAAAAAAATCAGTAGTGAGATGCTGGATCGAATGGTAGGTCACCATTCATTTCTTTGAGGAATCTCCATACTGTGTTGCACTAATCTGCAGTCCCAGCAACAGTGTATAAGCATTCCTTTCTCTCTGCAGCCACACCAGCATCTGTTGTTATGACTTTTTAACAATGGCTAGTCTGACAGGGGTAAGGTGGTATCTCAATGTAGTTTTAACTTGCATTTCCCTGATGATTAGTGATGTTTGAGCAATATTTTTCATCTATTTGTAGGCCATTTGTCCATCTTCTTTTGAAAAGCTTCTGTTTGTGTCCTTCACTCACGTTTAAAAAAATTTTTTTTTCATTTTTTGATTGAGTCCTTTGTGGATTCTGAATACACGGATTAGCCTTTTATCGGATGCATAGTTTGCAATTATTTTCTCAGTAGCTTGTCTGTTCCCTCTGTTAATTATCTCCTTTGCTATGTAGAACCTTTTAAATTTACTTAAATCCCATTTATTTATTTTTCATTAATGTTTTTGCTGTATTTGCCTTTGGGTTCTTAGTCCTATAGTCTTTGTCTAGGCCACTCTCTAGAAGAATTTTTCCGATGTTTCTTCTAGAATTTTTATGGTTTCATGCCTTACATTTAGCTCTTTTATCCATTTCAAATTGATTTTTGTGTATAGTGGGAGATCGGAGTCCTCTTTCATTCTTCTGCATATGGCTGTCAGTTTTCCTAGCACCATTTATTGAATAGAGGTTTCTTTCCTCAGTGTATATATTGTCTGCTTTGTTGAAAATCAGCAGGTTGTAGGCAGATGGTTTTATTTCTGGGTTCTCTGTTCTGTACCATTGGTCTGTGGCTCTACTTGTATACCAGTACTGTGGTGTTTGGGCTACTACAGCCTTATAGTATAATTTGAAATCTTCTGGTGTGAAGCTTCCAGATTTGTCTCTTTTGCTAAAGATTGTTTTGGCTGTTTGAGCTCTTTTTTTTGGTTTCAGATGAAGCGTAGAATTATTTTTTCCAGATCAATGAGATATGCTGGTGTTTTGATGGAGATGGCATTAAATCAGTAAATCGCTTTGAACAGTATGGGCATTTTTAATTTTTACACTGTGGATTCTCCTAATCCATGAACATAGAATGTTTCTCTATTTTTTTGTGTCATCTGTGGTTTCTTTCACCCGTGTTTTGTAGTTCTCCTTGCAAAGATCGTTCACCTCCTTGGTTAAGTATATTCCCAGGTGTTCTGTTCTCTTTGTAACTGTTGTGAATGGTGGGTCTAAGACTGCATTGAAGGAAAAGTGGAGAAATACTTAATAGAGGTTAACAGTGATGTCGATGTTGCCAGAGTGCAGTTTGCTTTGCAGATTATGTCTGAACACACATGTGTAGGCATCAGCAGTCCCTCTGATTTACCAGTATGGGGATAGACATTTAATGCAAAAGTTTGGAGTTTTTACATAAATGCCACTGAAACATGAGTATTTCAGATCCCCTCTCACTCTAGAATGGTCTTAGGCTTGAGAGAACTCACTCCATTTTGAAGGAATCTGAGCTCATTTATGGGCTGGCAAGAAAATTGTGTAATGAAGTAAAACCCACCCTTTCCACATGGCCTCTGACCCAATCAGGGAGAGATGTTGGGTTTTAGAAGACACTGTTTAATGTGAGACCTCCTGTAGGTTTGATGCACAGATTTCAGGAAAAGTCTTTATAGTACTTGTGCTTATGTGTGTATGTGAGTGTTTAAACTTGGCAAGGTGAAGTGAAGAAACGTGACTGCTCCTGGTAATAACGATTGCACGTTGAGGGCCTGCGTGGGTCGGCTGCTGTGCTGCGAGTTCCTTTGACTTTACTCTTTCTCCTCCTCACCTGCTTTTAAATTTGATGTTATTTCCCTCCATCAGAGAAAATGGAGAGGCTTAGAGAGTTGCCCAGGACCAATCACATACCAAGTGGCAAAACTGGAATTTAAATCCAAGGCTGCCCGATTTCCAAAACTGCCTTTTCTGTCAGACTACGAGCATCTTAAAACATTGCTTCTGTTTACTTGAAAGTATCAGTTGAGAACTTATTTACTTCCTCCTTTTTGTCATTATACGTCTAAGAACACTTTACAAATTGTGCAGAACTAGCCAGCTCTAAGGCTTAGGGGTATTATAGATTAGACTTTTACAAATAGTTAATGTTGATGTTTCTCTCCTTCTGGTTTGAAAAACATTTTCAGAGTGAGATACCCACTGTGATGACATTTTTAGATATTTACACGGAGTGCCAAGAACATCTCAATAGATGTTTTTCCACTGAGCAGTCAAGGCTCATATTGGCCCCTTATGGACAGACCCGTTACAGTGGAGGCAAAGCCAGAAGTTTTGCATGTGTTTGGCAGACATCAGTTAAGTGTCTAAATTGTAACTGACCAATATTAGGAATTTTGTTTTAAAAAAACCCTAATTTTGTATGATCTATGTCAGTTGAGGGAGAAGATAATTAGAAATGAATTTACTTTGACTTAAGGGTAATGTCCATTGCCTCACATTTAGAGACTTACAGAAGGGGTCAGTTACAGGACTCAAAACAACTTTTATGTTTTCTTATTTTCTCCGTACACCTCGTGTTATTCAGACCAAAGGAGGCCGTTCTCTGTTCTCAGGCATGATTCAAATAACCATAGTTCTGTGCCTTTGTTTATGATGTTTATAACATTTACCCACCTCATCATTTACTTCTCCCTAGTTTGTCCTAACCGCTTAGATTGTCTTTTTATTCCTTGTTGCTCCATGGCGGTTTATGATTCTGTAATGTCACTTATTATATCTCACTTACAACACGGTAATGGGTGGACTCACTTTCTCTCCTCCCGGGGACTGAGGACTCAGACGGTGTCTCGTCTTCATGCTCCTGACACCTTGCACAGAATTTGCACTTCATAGCCACTCAATAGATTTTTATTAAATTGAAGTTTAAAAGGAAACTCGTGTGTTTTTATTTAAATAAGGCCATAAATTAGGCACAACTGTTTTCATGAATTTGAAATTCCCCGAAACGTTATTCTTCAAAATGGTTCTTCTGTTGTGATTTTAAGAGGTTGGCTTTACAGTAAATGAAATGGATCACAGAACCTTTGAGCCGGAATAACAACTACAATACTAATAATAACACTAGAAATCAACCCATCTGTGTTATCCATTCCCCTTTCTTAAAACCAGTTTCCCAGCCCTTAAATGAAGAGCTCGCCTTTCCTTAAAGAAGTCTGTCATCTTCTTTCTTACCGAGTCATCGTGCCTTCCAGCTCTGGAAGTTGGGCAGCTTTGCCTCAGCTAATCCCAAAACTCCCTTACTGAAATTTATGCTCATTGCCTTCAGAGAAATGAAAAACAGCTGCTTTCAACTGAAAATATTTCTCTTTCTAAAGATGGTTATTCCATTATTCCATATCCTTCTTTTCCCTACCCATAATTCTCTCCTCCATCTGATAATTCCTTTTTGTTCCCTGCTTTCCAAACCATTGAATCCTACTCTCTTAACTCATTGGTCTTTTGCCTAAAAAAACTTACTGCTGGGTATGATTAGTAAGTGACCGTTGATGTTTGGTGTCCTTAGAAATATGTCTGACACCCTTAAGATCTGTTGATCCAGCCAGGCTGGTGGGTAACTGGAATACCATGACCCCCAGTGATGTATCTATCTTTTTAAGCTTGCCATCGACCATTCCTGTCTCAGTTTCTCCAGTTGCAAGAATTGATTTATTTTTTATAAACTGCTGTGGAAGGTTCAAAAGAAAAAGAAATGATGCACAAGGGAAACAAGTGAACTTAAGCCACGTATTTTCTTTTTTCAGATCTGGTTTATAAATAAGCCCAAGGAGTGCTCTCAATTAGAAAAACACATGGTAATTCTAAAGGAGAGGGAAAAGAGCATGGTACACTCTGAGTGCACTTTTACCTTTTCCTATGGCCACTTATTTAACAAAAACAACCCACAAGCTCCTCCTCCCTCGTTGTAAAAAGAATAGTGAGCAGGCAACTTCCTTTCTATTTGTTGGCAGTTTTGTCAACTTTTGATCTGAACTCATTTAAAAACTCAGCTTATGGACTGAGTTGCATCACTAGACCTCTAGCTGAACACTAAAAGCAAATGTCCTGTGCAAGAACAAAATGGGTTATCTGTGTATGTAGTGGGAGGTTAAGAAAGACCTCAGTGATGAGCTGTTGTTTCAGCAAACATTAGCATCTATGCGTCTACCTTGCTAGGAAGAGCAGGATGCAAAAAGTACCATTGTTGTTTCTTGTGCGCACGCTAGTGTGGGAGAGAGAATTGAGGCATTTACGATGCAGTTAGTGCTGTGACAGGGAGCAGTGAAAGCACAGTGGAGGGAGAAATGTCCACTTGGATCAACTCCCAGAAGAATTGACTTCTGAAGGCGATTAACATTCACCAAGGGTAAGAAGGGTAAAGGTGGGCGGCTCCTGTGGCTCAATGAGTAGGGCGCTGGCCCCATATACTGAAGGTGGCGGGTTCAAGCCTGGCCTCGGCCAAACTGCAAAACAAAACAAAACAAAACAAAAAAGAAGGGTAAAGGTATTTCAGGACTGTGTGACTGACCAAGCCCAGAAGTGAGTGGGAGTGTGACCCATTCAGTAAACTGCACGTTTATTAGCCAGAGGCTAGGCAAGATACTAGATAACTTATTACTCTTTATCCTAGGATACAAACCTTATGCGTATTCTCTCTCCCACCCCCAGCTCTGGTATTCATTTATGGAAGTTCCCAGGATCCCAGCGCCTCCACAGAGGTCATTTCTCTAGCCTTCTATGTTTCCATAAAGACAAAGATGTGTGTGTGTGTGTGTGTGTGTCTACTTGTCTGTGGTTTGGAAACAAAGAACAAAAAGGAATATCAGATGGAAGAGAGAATTGTGCCTAGGGGAGAGAAGGATATGGAATAGAAGAATAACCATCTTTAGAAAGAGAAGTATTTTCAGTTGAAAGCAGCTGTTTTTCATAGAGCCCCCCATGCTGAAAACCTTCGAACACTTTTTGCCTTTCCCCTGTGTGTCTACCTTTCCTTCCACCTCTGAGCTACTCCAGGGAGGAGTCCTACTATTTACCTCTGAATCTCTGCATGTAGAATCCCTGTGTATGTAGCACCAGGAAAAAATGTGTTTGGCAATTAAGGAATTACTCCATGGATAGAGTGTTCTGAGTGGCTTTGCTTCTGACTGTACTGAGAGGGCATGGTTTGGGCCCAAGATTGCCTTACAAGTTCAAGATATAAACCAAGAGTTTGATTTTAACTCAATTTTACGTTGGGTGGAGCAAGGTTGAGCTGGGTTGCCTATGTCATTATTTCATTTGTTCAGGTAATGCTCATGCGATTGGAGCTGAGAACCCATCTCACTGCTTTGTTGTGTCTGAGCCATGTCTTAAAGTGAGTTTTCATTTGAGTGTTTCTTTTTCACTAGACTTCCCTTTCTCAGAAGTAGCTGTGAGACAATGATGTTGATGCTGATCAAAACAATGAGAACAAAATTAGCTCTTGTGTTGGGCATGTGCTATGTGAATTAACAGAGCATTTAATCTTTCAATGGATTTCTGAGATGAGTACTATTATTGCCTTCTTAAACAGAGGAAGAAAATGGAGGGAGGCTATCTTCCTTACTAATGAATCATGGCAGCACCATGTCTGATCCCAAACTTACCCTACTTCTTCTTTTTTTTTAATTTATTATTTTTTTTTATTAAGTCACTTGTACATAGATCATGAATACATTTATGCCATTATGGGATTCAGTGTGTTGATTATTTGTACAAATTGGAGTGCTTACAT
>CAUYRH010182832.1:0-23206 GCA_963574655.1 Perodicticus potto
ATCTCAGCCATTTGCTTATGCAAGGGATCTTGTGCTGTATCTACCTTGTCGTTCCTTGGGGGAGTTGATCTACTCTGATTATTCATATTGCCAGAGTTTTTCTGTTGATTCCACCTCATGATTATTTTTCATTGTTGCCTATGCCCGTCCTCAGAGTTGGGGAGATTTCTCTCCCAGATCAGACCCCAGAAGGATCACTCTGTTGTTGCTGGATCTTTGTAGGTAGTGACCCTGGGTAGCTCCTCTGGGACTGCCCCACCAAGGGAGTTCTGGCTGCGGGAGCAGCTCCAGAGTGTGGCACGTCCAGATCAAGCAGCAGGGCATGGGATGGGGCACCCAGTGGCCTTTGCAAAGGAAGCCCGTACCTCCAGCAGTCTCTGGCTGGGAGGAGAGCCCTGGAGGGATGGGGGCAGGCCAGGGGCATGGATCAGAGCCAGGTGGGGTCCCTGCAGGCAGCAGGCCGAGGCCTGGTGGGGCTTAGATTGGCACAGCGTGGGAGTCTCAGCAGACTTCCTGGCCACTGCTGGCGGCGGGCCAAGGCCCAGTTGGGTGCCAGTTGGGGCTGCAGCAGCATTCCTGGTGGAGTGGAGTTCCTAGCTGCTGTGGGCAGTGGGCCTGGGGCACGGATTGGAGCTGGCGGGTGGAGGCCAGGCGGGGCACAGATTGTTGCTGGGAGCAAGTCCCTGTGGACTTCCTGGCTGCTGCTGGTGGCAGGCTGCCAGTTGGGGCCAGGGTAGTCCCAGCAGAGTTCCTGGCCACTGCTGGCAGCAGGCCAAGGCCCAGCAGGGTGCCAATCAGGGCCACGCAGGGGTGCCAGAGGAGTGGAGTTCCTGGTCACTGTGGGCGGAGGGCCTGGGGTATGGATTGGAACCGGGCGGGGGTCCTGGCGGGCGGCAGACTGAGGCTGGGCAAGGCACAGATCAGCGCCTGGTGGGAGTCTCAGCGGACTTCCTGGCCACTGCTCATGGGGGGCCCAGGTCCTGCAGGGTGCCAAGCGGGGCCACAGGAGTCCTGGAGGAGTTCCTGGCCACTGCTGGCGGTGGGCCAAGGCCCAACAGAGAACCAATCAGGGCTGCGCGGGGGTCCTAATGGAGTGGAGTTCCTGGCCCCAGTGGGTGGTGGGCCTGGGGCACGGGTTGGAGCTGGACAGGGGTCTTGGCAGGTGACCAAGGCCAGGCAGGGCACAGATCACCACCACGTGGGAGTCCTGGTGGGCTAAGGCCTGGTGGGGTGCAAATCGGGGTGCACTGGAGTCACAGCGGAGTTTCTGGCCACTGCTGGCACAGGCCAAGGCCGGCGGCAGGGGTTCAGGCAGAGTTCCTGGCCACTGCAGGCAGTGGGCCGAGGCCCGGTGTGGCACATATTGGAGCCACACAGGGGTTCCGGGGGTGTCCCTGGCCTGGGGGCTGGCAGGGGCTCAGTGAGCCCCCAGAGTCTCTTACCTGGCAGGCCGCCTGGTCTGGCAGATAGGGAGGGTGAGTGCTGCTCAAGTCCTCCTCCCTCAGTTTCAGCAGAGGTCATGCTTCTGGTGTGTCAGGTAAGGGGGGAAGGGAGTCCTGGAAGTTCAGAATGGCAGAAAACTTTAGTTCCGTTTTTCTGCCTGAAGCTTGGTTTCTGGAAGTCGCAGCTTGCCTCAGAAGTGACCTGCAGTTATCACTTCTCTCTGTCTCTCGGCTGGGCTCCCAGTCTTCAGCTCAATTGGGCAGTTTCTGGAGGTTATCTTTCCTTTTGGACGGGAGCCTCCGGCGGAAGCTGCTTCCAGTCGGCCATCTTGCCCCTCCCCACAATTTTTTTCTATTAAGGAATAGAACCTAAAGATTTTAGGCTTTGCAGGTTATATAGTCTCTGATAAAAGTACTTAACTCTGTCATTATAGTGCAAAAGTAGCTGTAAACAATATGTAAATAAACAAGCTGGGTTGTGTTCCAATAAAACCTTGCTTATAAAAATGGGTTGTACACTGAGTTCAGCCCACAGGACTTAGTTTTCCAACTTCTGACATAGGCTACCATTCCTCTGTGTTCTTTTCCACTTATTTACCTCTTTGTTAGTTCTTATCACATCATATGGACATTGTCAATATACACAACTGCCTCCATAACTAGAGGATGAATTTCTCCAGATTAGGAACATGAATGATTCACTTTTTATAAGAATTCTATAAATATTTATTTTGGGAATGAATGACTGAGAGGAGGGTTTTAATTGAATTCATACGGGTCTTAGTGACTTACTTGATGAATAGAATTTTACAGAAATGACATTGAAGGAGGCTGGGACATGAGAAATCTTAACAGCTTTACTCTGCTTTACTTAATCTGCTTTACTCTTTCAGAAGACTGTTTGGAATCCCTGAGCAGCTATGTAAGAGGCAACATGTTAAGAAGCCCTGAGACTACATGGGAAAGGAGAGTAGCCTGGTGGAATATAGCTTTTCAGCCATCCCCACCAAAGCACTAGGCACTGTGAACAAGCCATGTTGTACCCTGCAGCCCAGCCACCAGTTGTATACTATGAGTGACTCTGTAGGTGCAATATGGAGCAGAAGAATCGTCCAGCTGAGCCCTGTCTGAATTCCTCACCAATGAAGTTAGGAGATGACACATAATGATGGTGGTTTTAGCTCTCTAGATTTTGGGGTGGCTTGTTATACAGCATCAGATTATGGGAATCCTTTGAGGCATAACCACACTAATGAAGTGTGTGTGCTCCATCCATGTCTCTGAATACACTAAGACTGTTCTTTCTTCAGGCAGTTCTTAAAATTGCCCACCCTGTTTTGCCCTGTCTCTTTCTCAAATAGCACTCCTGGCTTCCATCTACCTTTGAAATACTGCCATCAAGCCTAGACCAGTCTCTGTTGCCACCTAAAGACATTTCTGAACCTCCCCCCACCCCAGGCCATAGCCAACATTTTCTTCTCTGCATACCAATAGCATATATTTTTGTACCATCCTTTGGAAATTCTGAGGCCTAAAATTGTTTAAATATTACCTGAGCTTTTACTTGTCTGTGTTCCTTTATTTGTGGGAGATTGGACTATATGACCTCTGAGTTCTCTTCCAGCTCAGCAATTCCAAGGTTACTTCTAGGATATCTAAGCATTTACTCTACTCAGGCCTGAACTTCTCACTTTAGGGATTTATCAGGGATAAGACCTGGGGTCAACACCATGACTCACATAATACATAGGCAGAGAAAGAGAAACAGGACTATGCAGCTAGGTGTACTTGAGTCTGGACACAGCTGGACAACCTGTGGGTCTTGGCTCCAAGGAAGAGGGAAGGAGCCTCCTTGTTACCCTGCCTTGCAGGGGGACATAAACATTGTGTACTCAGGTACCAAGTAGTCTAAGCCTTGGTGCTAGGTATTTAGAGGAGCCCTGGGGACCTCTAGCACCTGGAGCCTTGGGAAGCCGATGTCAAGCAGAGCCCCACCCCACCAGGCCCAGCTCATTCATCACCCAGCAACCAGGAGGGAACTCGATGGGGTCATTCAGTCCTCCTTATCTGCACAGGGGTATTTGCCTCCTTTCTCTTTCATGTCCACCAAACCTTGGTCGCTCCTATTTCGCCGCATGGAGTGAAACAATCCCAAGCCACTGCCTTTGTGTTGCCAGGTCCCATCCCCCCAGCTCTGCCTGATGGGGAACAGACATGCCCTGTGCCTCTTCTGTGCTGTCAAGAATTTCCTTCTCTCACACTCTGCATCCTTGAGCAGTCCTTCAGGAAACCACAACAGATGTTTCTTAGTCCTTTCATTTTCCTTTTTCAGAAGAATTGTAATCGGCTGTGCTTTAATTAGGCTCTCCCTCGGGATATCTCAGCTTTCTTCCACACCCAGGAGTTTGCAGATTCCCCCTTATGCACCAGGCTGATTAGATTTCTTAATTCCCTAAAATTTGCTAGTCTCAAAACCTAATACCCTGGTAGTGATGAGGTCTGTTTCTCTCCTTCTCCTCTCACTATTGTGCTAAATCCAGGCAGTGATCACCGGTAGGGCATGAGATTGTAACCTGACTTTGATATCCCTTTTCTGGGTGGGTAAGCGGGCCTTGTCCAACAACCTCTCCTTGAATGAACGTCCTTCCTGAAGCTGAAAGGTGCCCTCTGCATGGATTTAAAAATTCCTCTCCTAGGCAGTACATGAACACTGGCTTTGTGGTTTGGTTCTACATTGGGTGGGTGTAGCATGAGTCTCGTTCAGATTTAACTGTGGTTTTCTCATTTATTCACAGTCACGTGTTGCATGGACTTTTCTTGTGCTCCTAACATGTGCAATGCAGATATAATGATAAACATGGCTCCCAAGTTGATGGAAATTATAGAGACCAGTAAGAGAGAAGATAGTGAAATGCTGTGTGAGGCTGTGAAAGGCACTTTGAACAAATCAGGGCACTACGACAGACATTTATGTCTTTAAGGAATAAAGGAGGATTTCTGGGGAAAGCAACCTCTAAATTGAGACCTGAAGGGTAAGTAGGAGTTTTCAAGCCAAGGAGATTGGAAGGGGATGGGAAGGTATAGTAGAAGTGATAAGAACATTCTAGGGAAAAGGAAGACCCTATGGCAAGAGATGGTGACGCTTGTTCTGGGGCCAGCAAGTAAGTAGTTGTTGCTGGAGTATAAAGCCATGTGCAGGGAACTGGGAGTCAGGGGGAGAGTGAGGAGTTTTGAGAGCCAAATATGGAAAGGTTGGCAGGGGCCAGAGCCTGGGAGAACTTGAGAGCCACATTAAGTCATTTGTGCTGCATCAGGTAGAGGGGGAGCCCTCCCTGTCATTTCTTGGACAGTGCAGAATTCAGAGCCTGGCAGGTTATGCTCTCAGCAATCAGGAGAGCCACTGAGTTCTCAAACTCTAGTTAAGGCTGGCCCTGGCAGCAGGTGCCACTGAAATCTAAAACACACACCATCTCTGCTCTTCAAAGCCTGCAAACATTTTGACAAAGAAGCGGATGTGGAAAGACAAAACGGGCCCAGCTAAGAACCGGAAACTAGTCACGGCCTCGGTGAACCAGGAGCTGGGTGTAATGGGCTGTTGAAGAAGAAATCAGAGTGATGGGCTAGAAGCCACTTTCACTGCATCCAAGCACGGCCTGGTATCCATCCCAGCTGGATGCCACTCGAAATTCTTATCACAGATACATGGGTGGCCTTTTTCATTTTATAAAGTTTTAAAAATTCAGAGATTTTCTCAAAAGCTTCTTGATGGGCTAGAGAGTGGAAGAATGGGAGAAGGAGGCAGTCATGTTTGTGGGGTTTTTGTCCAGATTCAGGACAAGGCAGAGGAATAGAACCCTCTCTTCCTTCCTAGAAGAATCCAAGGCCAGAAGGAAAAGGAATTTGATCAGAGATCAAAGCAGGCCAAGCCAGGGAATAGATAGGAATAACACAGACTAAGAGGCAGAAAGATATCAGAAGTTGATGCCAGCCAAAGGGCCAAACCACAGAACACCAACTGCAGATTGAACCAAATTATCACCCATTGAACGTTACCATGTACACCATTGAGAATAACAACATGAATTTACCAGGATTCTGTATGTGTCAGGCACAACTTTTACTGAAGATGAACAGATAATAAGCTCAGTAAGTAGGTTGATAGCAGGACCTTCTGCCTCCTTGTTTCTTCTGTTAGAGAGAAAACCTAATAATTTCAAAAGCATAACTAGGCAAGGTGCACCCAAAGTTAATAGAACAGAAAAGAGACACAGGCAGTCTTATCAGATTAAAGAATTATGTTAGTGTGGAAAAAGAGAATCTTATATATAGCCTGAGTGAAGACTATTTGGATATTCACCCTCACAGGACAAGGTATCTGACTTTTTTTTTCTTTTTACTACTATGGGCTGTTGAAGAAAAACAGAGGGATATAAAGTCTAGAGGCGCCCAAGGCAGATGGTTCCCAAGTCTTTCCCCCACACCACCTCGCCTTCACACATTTCCATCTCCCCCTTCCTGGCAACAGAAACAGATGCAAGAGTCCTAAGATGCAAAGGAGGCTGGAGACTTGATAATTGCTAGGAAATAATGAGTCTGAGAAAGGGGGAGAGAGAGGAAGAGAAAAGGGTGCTTGGATAGAAAGACAGGAGTTTGCACGACATTCTTCACCGGCTGGGAGACTTCAAGGGCACCTGGTGCCGTGAGCAGCTGTACAAGCCCTGTTAGTTGAAGGATTAGAACCAGCTAGTTGAAAAGCTGGTTAAGATGGCGAAATCTTTTGAAAATGAAGTATGTACACCTTCACGCTTTGGTGTCAATCTCAAACATATTGCTGTGTACTGGTTTGCTTCCTGCCAGAGGGCCCACGCAGTTCTCCCAATGTGGGCCTGCAAATTGGATATCCCAACCTTTTTTTTTTTTTTTTATAAATCTCCTTTACATTTTAATGCTGGTTTCAAATCTGTTAAAATGCAAGGAGGATCTCAAGAAGTACACGAAGCAATCTGAATGAAGAATCATCCCCCATTTTTACCATGGTTTTCCAACCAGTTAGCGTGACCTTACATGTACCAGGTACCTGATTGAACACCATTTTTAAAGACCTTGGCTTTTCAAGTTTTTTCCAGTTAGTTTAAGTTAGGTTTTATGGAAATGCTGCTCTATTTCCTTTTGCATGTACGTTTGATCAACTTATATAATATCTAATTAGGTTAGAGTAACAAGGCTAGCAGGGTATCAATTGGGATGTTTACTATCAACCCAGAATTAGCTACTAAGACTCAAAGAAATGGCAAAGTGGCCTCTAGTAGCGCATGTTCTAAAGGGAACTGGGGATATTAGGAGGCCACACACTCCTCTGGGTATCAATGGGAGGCTGAAGCCCCCAAAACTCCATTCTATATAAGCAGATGAAGGACTAGGAGAGATGATGGATCCCAGGAGAGATGGAATTCCAAGATATTAGCCTGATAATCTCATGTATATGTGCAGGTTGGTTCCCACCCTCCCCACAGGGGGAATAGAGGAGTCAGTCCTCATCCCAAGGAATGGAAAGGGGACTCTGAGGCATCACCGGTAGAGTCTGGGGGATTGTGCAGGGATGAGGGCCTAGCCCTGCCTTATTTGGTAGCTGACACTTCTACATCACACTTTCCAATCTGCCCCTGCTCTATGCCTGTTTGAGCAGCAGAAGAAGAAAATTTGGACAACTTCCAGGGCAAAGAGGAAGAGCCAACAGAATAGGCTGTACTCCCACAGTTGTTGCAAGGATGAAAATTCTCTGGAGGGGTAGTGAACAATCGCAGAATGTTGCCATGAGCTGAGACCAAAGATTTAGGCACTGGTAGGGAACATCCTTAGCAGAACCTGGAATACAGCCCATGAGCTGAGGGAGCCCCTACCTGTGGACCACACATACGCTCCTGGGGAAAGTCAACATGGACGTGTCCACCACACAGACGGCGTCCCTGGGAGTCAGGGACACAGTCGGCCTGTAGCATGATTCACTTTTCCCCTTTGCCAACTTGTACCCCTAGAGTTAGGAAGGAGGGATGCGGAGAGAAAAAGGGGTACTTTTAGAAACTGCATTGATATGTATATATAAATGTTTAGCTACTGAAACAATAAAAATAATGACAGCAAATCATTATATGGCACTGACCATGTGGTAGGCACTATTCTAAACAGATTACCTGTTCATTTCTTAATTTTCATGTTTGTGTTGATATATAAGAATATAAAAATATGTACCTAGATTATATGTATGCCTTTTAGCCCATAATAATAGAAGCTATTCAGAAATGAACACCAAGAGGTAAATGATGTCGGTAGTTTACTCAATAGCCACCCTCCCCCATTCTTCCTTTCTATGGAACCCAATTTTGTTATAGGCACCAACATGCCCATTTCTGAGTGACAAATCATGATTCTTCTTTATCTTCTTGCCATGACCCTGTTTCATCCAAAGAGGTAAAAGCTTTTCAGAAAGGTTTTCCTTTGCTAATTCTAGGGCCAGATTGCTGGAGATACGCCTTCCTCCTTCTTTTCCCTTGACATGGATGTGCTATCCGGAGCCACAGCAACTATTTTGTGTTTATTAGATAATAGGTCTAACTAGGCAAAACTAGCCTGCTAAGGATAGTAGCAGAAAGATCAAAAGGTTCATAGTCATTGACAGAATTACTCAGCAGCTAAACTAATGATAACAAAATTCTTTTTTTTTTCTTTTTAGAGACAGAGTCTCACTTTATCACCCTCAGTAGAGTGCTACGGCATCACAGCTCACAGCAACCTCCAGCTCTTGGGCTTAGGCGATTCTCTTGCCTCAGCCTCCCAAGGAGCTGGGACTACAGGCGCCTGCCACAACGCCCGGCTATTTTTTTGTTGCAGTTTGGCTGGGGCTGGGTTTGAACCCACCACCCTCAGTATATGGGACCAGCACCCTACTCACTGAGCCACAGGTGCTGCCCAACAACAAAATTCTTAATGAGGGGAAAGTGAGTGTTGTTTAATCCTGGGTCAGGTTTTATGTTATTCACAAGTGAAAACATTCATAATTAATGACGTTCATCCCCTCATAGGCTTACATCTAAACTACAATGCATATTTAGAAGTCCTTATGTTTTCAGTTGTGTATTTAAGTGTACTGTATCAGTGGTACATTGTAAAATGATACAACTGTGTCAGTCATATTTTAAGAAACAAAAATAAGGCCTCTTTGGAATACTGGAAACTAATTGTTAATAAGAATATGTAAATAGGCCATTACTCTATCTTCAACAGAAATGTTTTTGTTCATGTCTCTTGCCCAGTTTTCAATTATGTTATTTGATCTTTCTTTTATTGATTTGTTGAGTTCTTTATAGGTTCGAGTTATCAGCCCTTTGTTAGATGCATATTGAAAAAATGCTCATCGTCTCTAATCATCAGGGAAATGCAAATCAACACCATGTTGAGATACCACCTAACCCCAGTGAGAAAGGCTCACACGTAAAGCCCCAAGCAACAGGTGCATCATGCCACCTGCAGATAGAAATAATTTTATTTTGTCCTTTCTGATTTGGATGTCTTTTATCTTCATTTCGTGCCTCATTACTCTGGCTAGGACTTCAGTACTGTATTGAACAGAAATAACTCAAGTGGGCATCCTGGCAGGTTCCTACCTTAGATGAAAAGTTTTCAGTTTTCAGTTTCTAACCATTGAGTACTGGTCAGCTACCATTGGTAGCTGACACTTCTACTTTATCACTCTCAGTAGAGTGGAGCTTTTCATATGTAGCATTTATCCTGATGAGTTAAATTCCTTCTAACCCTAGTTTGTGGAAGATTTACATCATGAAGAGGTTTTGAATATAGTCGAATGCTTTCTATCTGTCTATAGAGAAGATCATGTGATTTTTTTACCCTTTATTCTGTTAATGTGGTTTATCACATGAATTGATTTTTTTTATGTTTCACCATCTTTGCATTACATTAATTTATTCTTGTAAGTTTAACCATCCTCCTATTTCAAGCAGACATCCCCCTTGGTCCTGGTGTTTGATTTTAAAGACAGAGGTTTGACCAATTGAACAAAGAGCCTAGAAATATACTCATGAATTAGTAAATATGCTAATAATACACAAATATACACAAGAAGGATAGTCTCTTCAAAAGATGCTCTTGGGAAAACTGGATAGCTACATAAGAAAGAATGTATCACACAAGAAAGTCCACTCGAAATGGATTAAAGACTTAAAATAAGACCTGAAACTTTAAAACTCCTAGAAGAATACATAGAGGAAAAGCTTTATAATATTAGTCTTGGCAATGATTTTTTGAATATGCCACCAAAGGAAAAGGAAACAAAAGCATAAACTAACAAATAGAACTACATCAAATTAAAACACAAAAGAAAAAAAGAAAATATTTGTAAAACATATCTGATATGGGGTTAACTTCCAAAATATATAAAGAACACCTATAATTCAATAGCAAAAAGTAACAAATAAATCAGTTAAAAATGATCTAAGAACTTGGATATACATTTCTCCAAAGACGTACAAATGGCCAGCAGGTGTGTGAAAAGAGACACCATCATTAACCGTTAGGGAAATTCAAATCAAAACCACATGAGATACCACCTCACACCTGTTAGGGTGGCCATTATTAAAAAAAAAAAAAAAAAGCAAAAGGTAGCAATTGTTGGTGAGAATGTGGAAAAAATTGAACTCTTGTATATTGGTGAAAATGCAAAATGTTGCAGCTGCTATGGAAAATAGTACAAAGGTTTCTCAAAAACTACAGCCCAAGATGAAGGGGAAAGAGGAGGGGGAGGGGAAAGGAGGGGAGAGGATGGGTAGAGAGAGGGTAATGGGTCAGACCACACCTATGGTGCATTTTACAAGGGTACATGTCAAATCTACTAAGTGTAGAATATTAATGTCTTAATACAATAAGAAAGTGCGGTGAAGGCTATGTTAACCAGTTTGATTTAAGCATTTCAAATTGTATATAAAACCAGCACATTGTACCCCATAAATGCATTAATGTACACAGCTATGATTCAATAAAAAAGAAAAAAGAACTATCATATAATTCAGCAATTTCATTTCCGGATATTTGTATATCAATTCAAAAGAACTGAAATCAGATTTCCAAAGAGATATATGCACCTCCAGATTCATTGCAGAATTATTCACAATAGCCTAGATATGAACACAAGCCCACTGATGGGTGAATGGATAAAGAAAATGCGGTGTATTGATATGAACATACGATGAAGTATTGTTCAGCCTTAAAAGAGAAGGAAATCGTGCAATATGCAACAACATGGGATGGACCTGGAAGATGTGCTAAAGGAAATAAACCAATCACAGAAGCACGAATGTTGTATGAGGGCAGGGGGGAGAGAAGGGAAGAGAGGGGGATGGGTGTGCTCCCACGGAACGCGCATATTGTAAGGGTATACGGCACAGCTTCTGGGTGGGGACACAACTACAGGACTCTACCTAACCAGTGTAAACATTGTAACCTAATTGTACCCTCGCACCAATCTGAAATTTTTAAAAATCTTTTTAAAATTCCTAAGCAAAAAAACTAAAAAACTTCCTTCAGTATTAATTTGGAATGAATAGTAAGAAGAGAAGTCAAACTGGATCGAGGTTTTCCTCAAGTTCTGCTACCTCAAGCCTTGCGACCTGGCTTTGCAGGACGCCTGGCATGAACTTGCAGCGTGGTTTAATCAAGGGCCCAGTGTGTTTCTCCCCATCTGGTGAATGAAAATGGCCTTCCGGCTCGAGGTGAAAGGTGCACCAGTGAAGATTAACCACTCAGGCCTGCTGGTCTCCTGAATGGACCATTCTGGTCTGAGGAAGGACTTGCAGAACCTTCAATTCTGGGGGGGAAAGAGGCTAGAAGAGTATCTTGATTGAATCTCTTTTAATGCAAATGACAAAACCCAACTCAAGTCTGCTTTTAAAAAACATGGAAGGTGGTGGTTTGCATCTCCTGGAAAGGAAAAGATGCAAACGTAGCGTTAGGTCAGGCTGGATCCTCTTGGTTGGCGGGAATCAGTCTCTCTCTGTCCCTCATCTCTGCTTTCCATTATATTGGCTTAATTTCCAGCCACGTCCTCTCTGCCCTGGTAGGAGCGGTGAAGGTGGAGGGCAGTAGCTCTTCTGGGCTCTGTGCCTACATGGTCCCAATGCCAAGGCGGGTGGTGAGAGACTTTCTCTTTTCCAGAAGTCATAACAGAAATTCTATAATGGCATCTCATCACTTCCCAGTTCAGGGCACATGCCCATCCTCAACCAACTGCTGTGAAACAAGGGAGGTCACAGTGTGGGTGGCCAAGCTTGGGTCACGTATCCTTCCCTGGAGTAAGGGGTAAAGTCAGTTCTACCTGACTGAGTGGGCTGGGAGTGCTTTCCAAGAGGAATATTAGGACCCTAAAATAAGGAGAAGAGGAATGGGTCCATGGTAGAAAAAACAAAAGATGTCTGATACTGATAAGGAAAAGTATTGAACTACCATGAATTAAGCACGCCCTCTGAGGCCTTTTAATCTGCATGAGACTTGCAGAGATAGGTGTCTTTTTTTTTTTTTTTCTGAGACAGAGCCTCAAGCTGTCACCCTGGGTAGAGTGCTGTGGCATCACAGCTCACAGCAACCTCCAATTCCTGGGCTCAAGCGAGGCTCTTGCCTCCGCCTCCCAAGTAGCTGGGACTACAGGCGCCTGCCACAATGCCCAGCCATTTTTTGGTTGCAGCCGACATTGTTGTTTGGTGGGCCCAGGCTGGATTCAAACCCGCCAGCTCAGGTGTACGTGGCTGGCGCCTTAGACCGTTGAGCCACAGGCGCTGAGCCGAGATAGGTGTCATTATCCCTATTTTACAACAGGAGAAAAGGAGACCTGGAGATTTTTCCTGACATCATAAAACAAACAAGCAGAGTTATAGAGACTCTAACACAAACGTGTCTCATCCTAAAGTGTCTACTCTCTGGTGCTGAATGTGAACCCACCAATGGGGCAAGCAAGCTTCTGTCCAATCTTGGGGCGCAGAGGGGATAAAGTGAGCTCTTCTCTTCTGCTTGGGACCAGCAAGTAATTTCCAAGATGAGCAGAGATTGAACAAGACCTTGCTGTAGGAGCAGAATTAGTTAATGGAGAAGAAAAGACAAAATCAAAATTGTAAATACTGACTATTCTAAATGTGAAAAAGAACTGTACCAAAGGAAGAAAAGACCAGAGTTACTATATCTCAGAAGGTTGAGGATAAATGCTTCAGCCAATTAAAATTGGAGAAACTGTTTTCTTCTTTGTACATTTTTTTCTGATGTTTCCAAGTATTCTGCCATGAGAATGATTTATTTTTAATCAGAGAAAACTCTATTTAAAACAATTCTAGCAGTATAAGGCAAGCAAGAGTAAAAATAACCTCAAAGATGTTTGAATCAGGTTGAGAAGCTGGAAGAAGCTGGAAAAATCCTGTCAGGTTTCTGCAAATGGAGTTTTTAAAAAATGAAACATTGGAGTTAATAGCAAATTCTCTGCATGAACAGAAGTTAATATTTTCATGCCCTGCGGCACTTAGAGGCCAGCAGCATCCAGCACGCGTGTATATATATTAACAACCTGGACATGGGTACGAATAGCAAGGTGGAAAAACTTGCTGACTCAGGTGGGCAGAGATGAAGCAGGGACAAACTCTGAGAATTGTTCCTGGAAGATTCAGAACTTCCAAGATCCTAGACAGAAGGAAAGGTGAGCAGCAGATCTGGGGAAAAGAAGAAGATCCCCTGCCTACCCCCGCCAGGGGGGCAGGGCCCTAAGCGATTCTCAGTGGGAGAGGGATCCTAGTTCTCATCTGCCTTAGTCGGGGTTCAGAGAAGAGAACAAGAGAGAGAGATTAATTTAGGTAACTTCCCAGGCCTTAGAGCTGGAAAGCTCTCAGATGTAGGTGTAGGATCCAGTCTGAGTCTGAGGGCCTGAGAACTGGATCCTTACAGACACACCCAGAAATAATGTTTAGCCAGATATCTGAGCAGCCCGTGATGCAGTCAACTTGACACATACAATTAATGATCGTACCATCTGAAATCCCTTTTCCCTGGGAAGTGGAAGAAAATAATCCTCATAACAAACAGAGCCCCTTGGGTTTCCCTGATTCACACAGCCAGAAGCCACCGCTCCCTGACTAGCTCATTAGATTCTCACCATCTCCGCGTCGGGTTAGCAGAGCAAGAAAAGCAAAGCCCTTGAAAGCCTGGTTGTGAATACCTCACATGAGAAAGGAGAGAAAACAAAAAGCTTCAGGCTATGTTCAAGTTCACTTTACAAACTAGAATAGCATTGTAAGAAACTCAAAGTGACCTTGGAAGTATTAGCAATGGCGGGTGGCAAAGCTGTGTGCATTTCTGCTGTTGTTGCATGTTATCCTGGGATGGGGGTGGAGAATGAAGCTGAGCAATTAAGAAATATATCTCCCTCCGTTAATGGGACAAACCAACGTCTTGTGTCTCTCAATAGGACACACTGGGAAGGACACAGCTTCATTTTTGTGGCATTCCTGCCAAACATGTATAACCTGAATCTCATCAAGAGGAATTCCATTAGACAAGCTCAAATTGAGGCATGTTCTGCAAACGACTAGCCTGTGCTCTTTGATAATAAGGATGTCATGGATGACAAAGAGTGCGTGATCTTTCCAGATTAAAGGACTCTAAAAGGACATTAAGAACTTGCTGTACCACATGATTCCAGATGAGATTCTAAACCAGAAAATAAAATTGTTTTTGGGTAGAAAATCCATTATTAAGATGATTGGTCAATTTGAATAAGGTTTGTAGATTAGATAATATTACTAAATCAATGTCAATTTCCTGATTTGGATCATTTTACTCCAGTTATTATCAGAGAAGGTCTTTGTTTTCAAGAAATACACGCTGAAGTATTTGAGGTAAAGGATTAGGCCTGCAACTTATTCTCAAATAATTCAGAAGTAGATAAATGGACAGAGAGATACAGACAGATGGTATGATAAACGGAGAATGACAAGGCATTCTTCAATGGGTAGATACAATGGGTAGATATAGAGACAGGCAGAGATGTGGATATAGACGCAAAATGATAAACACTACTAACAATCGGGGAAATTGTGTGATTGCAATAACAAAAGAATCCTTTGTTCAAGTCTTGCAATTTTATATAAGTTGTAAATTACTTCCAAATAAGAGTATAAAAAGAAAGGAGAGAGAGAAAAAAAAAAAGAAGCCCTCATTTCTGATAGGGCACATTTGGGATGGATGGGAGGTGAGAAGCCGTCCCCATCTCTAGCTGACAAAAGATGAGGAAAGAGACAAGAGAGTCGACTGTAGTCACAGTTCAGACTGATGAGGACATTTCGCTTGTTTGCAGAATGAGTTGGACCTGTTTTGACCCTATGATTTTTTCTATACAAACCACTGTCTGAGAGAGCTCAGTATGGTCATAAGACTATAAGTCACACCCATACTTGGAGACACACTCCAACTCCTCTCATAAGACTCCAGTCACACCCATACTTGGAGACACACTCCAGCTCCTGAAAATATACTGCCCTGGAACCAAGGTTTGGAGATGAGCAGGAATCAGCTACTTATGACTCTAATAAATAAACCTCAGTCTTAAGAGCATGAGTGCTCAAATCCTTCATTTCAGCTGATCCACACGGGTAGTCTGTTGAAGATTGTAATAAGCTGCTTTCATAGTTGAAGGGCTAGAATTTGCCCAGGATCTGGCCACTGTGTCAAACACTTTCACTATAGCAAGTTGGCCCAGCAGAGCACAAATGACCCTGTCTTCAGCCTAAACAGAATGAACAGACCACAGAAACCATGCCTTCCACACAACACCTGTGCTGCATAAGACCCAGTGCCCAGATGAGGGCAACATCTGAGAAACTGACACACAAGACTTCTTGAATAATGTGTGTGACTTGTTCACAGTATCTCGTGGGGTTGTCAATATTATCCATCCCTGGATTCAATTTCATATCGCCCAAGGCGGGGGGGGGGGGGGTGCTGCTGCTTATGATTCTAGCTAACCCAAGGTCTATTTGGAAGAACAAGTATCATTTCTATTTGGAAGATGAGGGAAGGCGGGCTCAGAAATATACAATGGCTTGATGAAAAACATGCAGAACAGAAATACATAGACATGAAATTTGATATCTTTCTGATTATTTCAATTATAATTTGTGTCCTTTTAAATATATCCTATTCAAGCTGCTTTTAGAACTTGTGACTTTCCACATTGTATTTCATTCCTTTATGTCCTTGTCCATAAATAAAACAAATTATGAACAAGATGTTTGTAGATTTGGTTTTCAATCCTCTGAAATTCTAGCATAATAACAGCTATGTAGTTATTACACAGTAAATGTTTGTTCAATGGATAGGAAATAAAACATAGCGATCATCTACACTGGGGGTTCTCAGACTTGGTTCTAGATTAGATTCATCTTGGAAGGTTTTATGAAAACTTCAGTATCTGGGACCCACCTCAGATGGACAAAATCCAAATATAACTAAGGTGGTCGGGGGACCACCACCTCTGGGTTTCTTAAAGGTCTCCAAGCGATTCTAGCATGCAGCCGGGGTTGAAAACATAAACCTAAGCAAAAACCTCTTGCTTTTCAGATGCAGAACTGAGGCATGTGGAAAGGAGAGGTGAATTGCTCAATGTTTTACATAATTTAATCATACTATGGGGACTAGAATACTCGTTTTTTTTTCTCTGATTCTCTGTCCTATAACCTTTTTCATTCATCATGCTTCTTTCTAATTCAGTCATATCACTTGGAATGGAATGGATGGGACTGAATAAATAGAATAGGAAAGGGTAGAAAAATGAATAGGATGGAATGGAAAGGATAGAATGGGGAAAATGGGAAGAACTATGATAGGAGAAGATGGGATAGGATGGAATGGAACAGAAAGGGGTGGAGGGGGTGGGGATGAGATGGGCTGGGAAGAGATGGGAAGGGGTGGAATGGGAGGAGATGGGGTGATGTAGAAAGGAATGGAATAGAAGGAGCTGCAGTGGAACAAATACAATGAACAGAAATATACAGAAATGTAGAACAGGACAGACACCATCAAGCAAAATTCAGAATACAGATGACAGATTCTAACGTGCTTGGCATGGATGAACCCTGTGCCTTGGAGAAGACTGGACTTCTTATTGTCAGTGCCCCTCCCCAGACATGCTCCTTACCTCTCACTAAGTCTCTGGAAGAATCTAACATCATAGACAAGGATCTAATTGGCAGCTTGAATTCAGGCTGCAGGTTTTTGGTGAAGATTTGGTCACAGATGCTGCTTTAATCTCGGAGGATCATTCTTCAGCATCCAGAGAGATTTCAGTTACTTTCCTGGTCTTTTGGAGAATTTTAACTCATTTTGAATAAGTGCTGCCAGTTCCAAGGATGTGCTGAGGAGCAAAGTCAAGATTAGACCTCCAGAAGGGCTAAAACGCTTCTTAGTGTTAGAGTTCCTTCCTGCTCCATCTAAATCCTCGGAGGAGGATAAGGCTCACACTCAAGTTTCTCTCCGTGGGGGTGACAGGGAGATATGGTTATTCAAACGCTGCCTTCAGGTAGACAGGGGAACCTCAGGGCTCTGCCTCCCTTGACAATCCAAAGGGGCCATTTAGCCTGGGCACAGTGGCTCACACCTGTAATCCTAGCACTCGAGGAGGCTGAGGCAGGAGGACCAGCCTGAGCAAGAGCAAGACCCTGTTTCTACTAAAAATAGAAAAAGTAACTGGGTGTGGCAGCACATGCCTATGTTCCCAGCTACTCAGGAGGCTGAGGCAGGAGGATTGCTTGAGCAGGAGTCAAGGTTGCTATGATGATGCCACTGCACTCCAGTGAATAGAGTGAAACTATCTCAAAAAAAAAAAAAAGCCATTTAGCTTTGGTGGGGGATCCTCTCAGTACGGCCACTGGTGTTCATGCCCCTTCCCAGCTTCTGCTCTCATGTGGCCCACAAGGGTCCACATCGAATTGTGCCTGGACCACAGTCGGCCTCTACTAGGCCTCGCAAGCATCTTCCCTCCCAGGTGGTTTTCATTCTGCTGCAGATGAATGATCCTCCGTGCAGCTTTGATCACACCACTGCATCCAAATAAAACCTTCCATTGCTGCTGGCTGCCTGGTGAACAAAAGGTCAGAGTCCTTACTCTGGCTGTCAAGAGCCTCCCTACCATGTCTCCGAACCACCTCATCCACCCACCTGTTTTAGCCACTTACACACACCTTGGTTCTAACTCTGACAGCCTCAGGCAGCATCCCATCAAGGAAGTCCTGAAATCAGCTAAGTGTGTAAACAGCATTTTGTAATAAAATTTATAGCCAAGGTGCAAACACCCATGTATGGCTTAACCACGCAGCATGCTCTGCTGTAAACACTACACAGACTTCAGGTAGCTCTCACACTGTCCCTGAGAAGTAGGCACTGCTACCATCCTGCTTTACAGACGAGGATACCGGGGCAGGTTCACTAAGTTGTTCAAGGTGGTTAATTCAGGCTGCCTTGTTTCAGAGGCCCCACTCCTAACCCCTCCACTGTACAGCATCTTCTTACTTTATGAAATAAAGCTATTAATACATTCTATGCTCCTTAGGACTCTAAGGAATAGAAGAGGAAATTTAGGGCATGTGACATGCAGAAGGGTAAATGTCTGGTGACAGTCTATTTTAGATATAAATGGATATGCACACAAGTGTAACAGAAAATGTATATTGAGCTGGGTATACAATGGGAAAGGTCTGCCTTCCTGTGGCCTGTGGTCAAAACGTATGACACCTGCTGCTCTAACCACATCGAGGGACCTGCCACTTGTCGCTCCTGCTGCTTTGTCTCAGCATCTCTGCCCTCTCTGCTCCCAGCCCTTCAAATGCCTTTCCTCATCTTTCCTCACCTTTACCTCTTTGGTTCAATGTTTTTTCATCCAGTATCTTTCGTAAGATACTTAAGAAAGCATCTTATTTCTTATTTCTTGAGAAAGATACTAGATGAAGATACTAAGCTTCTCAAGGACTTGGATATGTATCTTTGCTAATCAGGACTTATTTCCTGACAAGGAAGGAAGCATCTTCCAGGAGACTTTCACTTTCAACCTATTCCTACCCACCCACACACTGGTTTTTCATGGTTTGCTGATATTCACCTTCTTTCTGTGTTAGTGCAGAGCAGTGGTTCTCAAAGTGAGGTCCCCAGACCAGGGCATCAACACCAACCACCTGGCAACTTGTTGGAGACTCAGTTCTCAGGCCCCACCTCTGCCCTATAGAATCTGAATTCTGAGGGTGAGCTACAGAGGTCTGCAATGTAACAAGCCCTTTAGGTCATTCTGATGCCTGCACAAGTTTGAGCACCTTTGGCTTAAGGAAAATCTATTCTTATTCAACACCAGAGAAATGTTTGTTCCGTGAATCTGGGCCAGTTGGCTGCACTGTAATGCTTATAAGGGCAAGGTCATAGGATTAACTTCATGCACCCACATGACATTGGACGTGATACTCCACATCACTCAGTGAATTGCCTAACCCTAGCATTTGAGCAAGTGTCGCTATTCAGCCCTAAGAGAACTGTGACTGCCTCAGTGCCACTTGTTCCTGCTCAAGCCTAACTCACAGACCTAAATTACTACTGTGCTTCACATGCTTGGAGCCAGGCTCAGGGCACCCAGAGTGGGCAGTAAAAGCAAAACTAGGAAAGGACAAGGACGGTGTGAGAGGCCAAGAGCATGTGGGCAGAACGCTGGTTTGTAAGGCAGAAGCTTTTTAGGAGGTATGGCCAAGACAGATTGCAAATGATCACTAAAGGCAGTGAAAATCCAAGTGGGTTTAGGATGGGAGTCAAATTTGGTAGGAAATCCAAGGTCACAGAAATAACAAACCAAGAAGGCCTGGGAGCTAGCAAATGATGGATTCAGAAGTATTTTCCATGGACAGACATTTGATATTTGAAGAAAAACAAATCTGTATTCCAAGAAATTATCAAACAAGATCACAGCATGAGGAAATAGCAGAGCTGGAAAAAAAAATCTAGCTTTTGCTGCACTGAAGTCTCTTCCAAGGGTCTGCCTGCTCTGCTGAGCCCCTGCCCTCTGGTGGTCCTCTCCTCCATGTCCTCACCAAGCCGGTCTCAAAAAGCCACTGCATCAGTTCCCAGGGCTCTGCACTGGCTCTTCCTCATCCTTGTTGTCTTCTCTCTCCAGATGTGTCCAAGCTGCACCCTCCTCATCCTTTAGCTGGCAAGCTAAATGAACGCTGCCTCCTCTGGGAGCTCTTCTCTGACCACCTGACCACACTTCTGACCCTGCACCCATTTTCTGGGACCAGTGAAACAAATGACCACAAACTGAGTGGCTTAAAAAACAATAGAAATTTATTCTCTCCTCAGTCTGGAAGCCAGAAATTCAAACTCAAGGTGTCCATCTGCAGGCTCTAAGGGAAAACCTGCCCCAGGCCTCTCTCCTGGCCTTTGACAGTTGCCAGCAATCCTTGGCCTTCCTTGACTTGGGGACACATCTCTCCAATCTCTGCCTCCATCGTGCCACGGCCTTCTTCATGTGTGACTTCACATGGCACTGTCCTCTCTGTGTCTACGTCAAATTGCCTTCCTAAGGACATCACTCACAGGACTTGGGTGCACTCGAATACAGGCTGACCTCATTGTATCTCAATCACCTCTGCAAAGACCCTGCTTCCAAATAAACTCATGTGCATATGTACCAAGGATTAGAACTTCAACATTTCTTTTTGGAGGGGACACGATGCAACCCCAGACATTTCCTAAAAGCCCTGTTTCATTGTCTTCATCATACTCATCTGTCCGTAAAGTCATTCCATTTATTTATAAGTGTACGTGCTCACTGTCTGCCCATCCCATCCCCAGCTAGAAAGAAAACTCCTCACTGCCAGGCCTCATTCACAGCTGAATCTCCAGCAGTTTTTAACAAAGATTTACTGACTGGCTGAACTGAGTTGTTTTGTTGTTGTTGTTGTTGATTGCCATGGCTGTGTTTGAACCTGCCACCTCCAGTATATGGGGCTGGTGCCCTACTCCTTGAGCCACAGGGCATGGACTCAACTCGCCAACCACAGAGATGGGCACGTGACCTAAGGTGGCTTAGTAGAACCATATTAAGGACCAGCTGTGTGGGAGAAGGAGCCATGTTTTTTCTTCTGAAATTATTAACCATGAGGATAATGTTCTAGGGTTTCCAGATAAAATACAGAACGCCTAATATGCCTTTTAGTATAAATATGTTCCATGTAGTATGCTCTTGGCACACATGGGACATATTAATCCTAAGAAAGATGTTTGTTGTTTATCTGAAATTCCATTTAACTGGGCGTCCTGTATTTTTGTGTGCTAAATCTGGCTACTCTCGGATGTCAGCCTAAGGCTACCAACAGCCTTGCTGTGCATATCATAGAGAAAACCTTCCTGAGAATGAAGCCTTTATGGAAGGAAGCAGAGCCATGAATGAGGACTGACTGATCCTGAGCAGAGTTTCCCAGGCATCTGGATCCAGACAAACCGAAATGCTTCTATCACAGCAACGTCTCAGTAATTGTGTCCATAAATTCCTCTCTCTTTTTTTCTTTCCTAAACTTTTTGAAATTGAGCTTTTACTACTCACAAATGAAGATGTGTCGCTGAAGTAAGTCACCTTCCAGTCAGTGCCAACTGTCTTCATGATTACCTGAAAGTCCATAATCTCTTTTTTGAGACAGATTTCTCACTCTTTTGTCCTGGGTAGAGTGCCATGGCGCCATCAGTCACAGGAGCCTCAAACTCCTTGGCTCAAATGATCCTATTGTCTCAGCCTCCCAAGTAGCTGGAACTACAGGCGCACATCACAATGTTCAGCAATTCTTTCTATTTTTAGTAGAGAGACCATGCTCTTGCTCAGGCTGGTCTTGAACTCCTCATCTCAGGTAACCCACCCACCTCAACCACCCAGAGTGCTAGGATTATAGGGGTGAGCCACATCACCTTGCCGAAAGTCCAGAATCTCTTTTGTCTCCCTCCTAGTTTTCCTATAACTTTCCCCCAATGATTTCCAGTCATTCTCATGTGATCCCTTTTCTTCAGGCTGGCAAGGTCCATCACAGCTACCACCATTAAACCTGTATCATCAAGTCCCATCGATAAGCCTCTTGTTTCCTGAACACCTTTCAGAGCATACATTTGATGTCATTGTGCTAAAAGTCCTCTTTTGATCAGGAGTAAGGAGTGGGAGTAAGGAAAAAAGGTAAAGAGGAAGGCAGAGAATCCTGTCCCATCACAACCCAAACCTCATCTGAGTTTCCAAAGAAATGGGCTCTATTGCTTACTTGGGTGCTACAAGTTTCTTAAATGTAGAGTACCAGCCATTCATCCCCTTCTCCAGCTTCACTGCAGAGTCTTAAGGGAAGACCTTGTTTGCCATCCAAAGATGACAGCAAAAGGGAGGGTCCACAGAGCCAAGCAAGCACCCAGGATGGCATTGTCTGCTGATGACTTGTGGGGTGTTCCTGGGTAACCTGCTTCCCTTTATTATACTCAATAAATCTCCCCTGGTTGAAGTGACAGACAGCTGGGATTATTACTTTTAGTTCTGGCAGATCCTCATGTGATAAAGATCAACTCTTTTAATTCCAAACAGAAGAGAAAGAATAGGCCAAACGCTAAGGTGCCAACCCCTTAGTCTCTGGCCGGGAGAGAAGAGAGAAAACTCACGGCCTTGCCAAGAGAGCATTCAAATGGCCATAGGCAGGGACATTGACCTCCATCCAAATTCAACACTAAGTCTTCTGAGTCCCATGGTTGCCAAGCAAATACTTTGTAAATCAAGACAACATTGATTCAACCGGCAAATAATTAAGCTCAAACAGTATATAAACACTATGGTAGGCACTTGGGAAAAAATCATGGGCAGAGATAAACACAGTCTGCTGTGGTTTGAATGTTCATGTCTCCTCCAAAATTTGTTGAAACTTAACCCCCAGTGCAATAGCAGTAAGAGGTGAGGCCTTTAGAAAGTGATCAGGGCACTTTTCCCCTTAGAGGTGATTAGCGACCTTACAAAAGCACTGGGGAGTGCCATCTAGACCCTTCCGCCATGTGAGGTCACAGTGTTCATACCCTCCCTCCAGGGGATGCAGCCACAAGGAGCCATCTGGGAAGCAGAAACCAGTTCCTCATCAGACACCAAACCTGTCAGTGCCTTTATTTCACACCTCCCAGCCTCCAGAAATGTAAGAAATAAACTTCTATCATTTATAAACTACCCGGTCTTGGGTATTTTGTTACAGCCGCAGTAACAGTCTCGACTCGACACTGTCCCTTCTCTCTTATGGAGGCTCCAATCAACAAGACGCCATTGATCAAATAACTACGTAAGTAAATAAAAACATTATTGCAGCAAATGCTAACAAAGAGGAAAACAAAAAAGACTGACTAGACTTCATTCGATATTCCACAATTTTTTTAAATTTTTTTTTACATTTATTTTATTTCTTTTTATTAAATCATGGTTGTGTACATAAATGCAATCATGGGGTACAAGGTGCTGATTTTATATACAATTTGAAATATTTTCATCGAACTGGTTGACATAGCTTTCATGGCATTTTCTTCGTTATTGTGTGCAGACATTTATATTCTACATTCTACAAGTTTCACCTGTATCCTTCTAAGATGCACCGTAAGTGTGGACCCACCAATTCCACAAATATTTGTTGCAC
>CAUYRH010182833.1:0-11698 GCA_963574655.1 Perodicticus potto
TTACCTTCACAAAATGGAACCATTTAAAGGTTTACTTATAGGCTTTTCACCTATACTGCTCCTGTGAGCTGGGGGAGAAAATCCTCCAAAACTCACATCTAGCCCAAGTACTAGAAATGTTCCTTCTCAGGGCCTTGTACCTCAAGGAGCATAAATGAGACTGATTGACCTTACAAGGGTGCAGAGGACTGTGCCCTTTCACTCCCTATATAACAAATGGTGTAGGGTGAACAGCCTGGCAACCTGTAGAAGACTGAAACTGGACCCCCACCTTTCACAATTAACAAAAATTGATTCTCACTGGATAAAAGATTTAAACTTAAGACATGAAACTATAAAAATACTAGAAGAAAAAAAATACCAGAAGAGAGTGCAGGGAAAACACTTGAAGAAATTGACCTGGGAGAATATTTTATGAGGAGGACCCCCCAAGCAATTGAAGCAACACCAAAAATACATTACTGGGATCTGATCAAACTAAAAAGGTTTTGCACAGCCAAGAGCACAGTAAGTAAAGCAAACAGACAACCTTCAGAATGGGAGATTTTTGCAGGTTATGCTTCCGACAAAGGTCTGATAATTAAAATATACAGAGAACTCAAAGGAATCAATAAGAAAAGAATAAATAAGCACATTTCTATGTGGGGAAGAGACTTGAACAGAAACTTCTCTGATGAAGACAGGTGCATGGCCTACAAACACATGAAAAAATGTTCATCGTCCTTAATCATCAGAGAAATGCAAATCAAAACTACTTTGAGACATCACCTAACCCCAGTAAGATTAACCCACCTCACAAAATCCCAAAACTACAGATGTTGGCGTGGATGTGGAGAGAAGGGAATGCTTCTACACTGCTGGTGGGAATGCAAGCTAAAACAACCTTTTTGGAAAGAAGGGTAGAGAACACTCAAGGAACTAAAAAGAGACCTACCATTCAATCCTGCAATTTCTTTACTAGGTATATACCCAGATGATCAAAAATTATTTTACAACAAAGACATTTGCACCAGAATGTTTATTGCAGCCCAATTCATAATAGCCAAGACACAGAAACAGCCCAAGTGCCCATCGACCCATGAATGGATTAACAAATTTTGGCATATGTACACCATGGAATACTATGCAGCCATAAAAAGGATGGAGACTTCACATCTTTTATGTTTACCTGGATGGAGTTGGAGCATATTCCTCTTACTAAAGTATCTCAAGAATGGGGAAAAAAGTATCCAATGTACTCAATACTACTATGAAATCAATATATAAGCACCTACACACTCATATGAATGGCAAAATACAACTATAGTCCAGAAGGGAAGAGGAGAGAGAGAGGAGAGGAGGGAAGATATGGAAGGAGGGAGGGTGCTTGGGGGGACTTCACCTAATGTGCATGATGCAATAGTACCTTTCAAAACTATTAAGAAATGAGTATAATTGTGATGGATGTGTTACTTAGTTGAGTGTAAGCATTTCCAATTGTATACCAAAGCAGTACCCTGAAACCCATAAATACATCAATGTACAAAGTTATGATTTAACAAAAATAGTAAAATTTAAAAAAGAAATGGATTAATACCTGGAATAACACCCTCTGCCTAGACTTAACCAAGAAGAACTGGATCTCTTGAACAGACCGATTTCAAGCCCTGAGATTGAAGAAATAATGAAAACTCTCCCAACAAAAATAATGCCCTGCTCCAGGTGGCTTCACACCAGAATTCTATCAAACCTTTAAACAGCTTATGCCAATATGACAAAAATTATTCCAAAAATTGACAAGGAAGGAATTTTCTCTAACACATTCTACAAAGCAAACATCACCCTGATACCAAAACCAGGAAACAAGTGACGCAACCAAAAAGGAGAATTTCAAACCAATTTTACTAATAAATATAGATGCAGAAATTCTTAATAAAATCCTGGCCAATAGATTACAGCTACACATTAAAAAAATCATTTATTACAATCAAATAGGTTCATCCCAGGGAAGCAAGGCTGGTTTAATATAAACAAATCCATAAATATAATTCACCATATCAATAGAAGCAAAAACTAGAACCCTATGATCCTCTCAAAAATAGACACAGAAAAAGCATTGAATAAAACTTAGCACCCTTTTCTAACAAGAACACTTAAAAACATAGGCATAGATGGCACATTTCTTAAACTGATTGAAGCCAACTATGACAAATTGACAGCTAGTATCATACTGAATGGAGTAAAACTGAAAGCTTTTCCAATTAGAACTGGAACCAGAAAAGGACGTCCTTTAGCATCACTAGTATTCAATATAGTGCTGGAAGTTCTAGCCAATGCAATAAGACAAGAGAAGGAAATAAAGGGCATCCAGATGGGGGCAGAGGTCAAACTCTCACTCTTTGATGATGATATGATCTTATACCTAGAGAACCCCAAAGATTCAACCACAAGACTCCTGGAAGTGACCAAAAAATACAGTAATGTCTCAGGATATAAAATCAATGTCTACAAATTAGTGACCTTTCCATATGCCAACAGCCAAGTTGAGAGGCTAATCAAGGACACAATTCCCTTCACAGTAGCTTCCCCAAAAACGAAATATCTAGTAATATACCTAACAAAAGAGGTAAAGGACTTTTACAAAGAAAATTATGAAGCCCTAAGAAAAGAAATAGCAGAAGATATTAACAAATAGAAGAACATTCCATGCTCATGTCTGGAAAGAATCAAAATTGTTAAAATGTGTATACTTCCCATAGCACTCTACAGATTCAATGTGATCCCCATTAAAATACCAATATCATACTTTCAAGATTTGGAAAAAATAATTCTTCATTTCATTTAGAACCAGAATAAAACCTGTATAGCCAAGAAAATTCTTAGTAATAAAAACAAAGTTGGAGGCATCACCCTACCAGACTTTAGGCTGTATTACAAGTCCACAGTGATCAAAACAGCATGGTATTGGCACAAAAAATAGAGACATAGACATTTGAAACTGAATAGAAAACCATGAGATGAAACTAACATCTTAGAGCCACCTGATCTTTGATAAACCAAACAAGAGCACACATTGGGGAAAAGAATCTCTATTCAATAAATGGTGCTGGGAGAACTGGATAACCACATGTAAAAGACTGAAACCGGACCTGCACCTTGCACCACTTACAAAAATTTATTCAAGATTGATAAAAGATTTAAATCTAAGGCATGAAACAATAAAAATCCTTGAAGAAAGTGTGGGAAAGATACTTGAAGATATCAGCCTGGGGAAATATTTTATGAAAAAGACTTCCATGGCAATAGCTACAACAAAAATAAATAAATGGGACTTAATTAAAATGAAAAGCTTCCATACAGTTAAGGAGACAACAAACAAAGCAAATAGACAACCTTCAGAATGGAAAAAGATATTTGCATAATATAAATCTGACCAAAGATTGGTAAGTAGGTTTTAAAGAGAACGCAAATTAAACAACAACAAAAAGAGCCAACAATTCCATCTATCACTGGGCAAGAGACATGCACAGAACCTTCTCTAAGGAAGACAGACGAATGGAATTGAAAAAAATGCTCATCATCCCTAATCATCAGAGAAATGCAAACCAAAACCACCCTGAAATATCACCTAAACCCAGTAAAATTAGCCCACATCACAAAGTCCCAAAGGTGCTGATGCTGGAGCAGATGTGGAGAGAGGGGAACATTTTTACTGTTGTCTAAATTACACAGCCTAAAGTAGCGACTGTTGGTGGGAATGCAAACTAATACAGCCTCTTTCAAAAGAAGTATGTAAAATTATCAAAGAACTCAAATTAGATCTCCCATTTGACCCTCCAATCCCATTACAAGGCATCTACTCAGAAGAAAAAAAATAATTTTATCATCATTATGCATCCATTTGCACTAGATAGTTTATCGCTGCTCAATTTACAATCGCCAAGACATGGAAACAACCTAAATGCCCATCAACTCAGGAATGAATTAACAAATTGTGGTACATGCACACTATGGAATACTATTCAGCCATAAAAAGATGATGATTTCACCTCTTTTGAAATATCCTGGATGGAGCTGAAGCATATTCTTCTTAGTAAAGTATCACAAGAACAGAAAAGCAATTATCCAGTGTACTCAACACTAATATGAAGCCAGTAGCTGATCTAACGCATGCCCACATAAGAGAAAAATTCATTTCAATTCAAATTGAAGGGAGGGGTAAGGAGGGAGAGGGAGGGAATTGGAATGCTCTCACTGAATGAGCACAGGGTGGAGGTGTTTGGCATACCTTTTGTGTGTGGGACATAACCACAAGAGGGACTCTACCTAACAACACCAAATATTTTGACCCGGTTGTTTGTACCCTTGCATTAATCTCAAATAAATTTACTTAAGAAAAAAAAAAAGATTATCAATACAAGCTTTATGCACAATAGTCCCAAGCCTAAAACCATCCAAATATTCACTAACTGGTAGTATATTTAGTTACTAGAATAGTGCTCAGCAATTTTTAAAAGCCTCTGCTACACACAGCATCATGGATAATCTCACAAATTGTGGTTGAAGCACAAGGGCAGGGACTCCATCTTATAAATCCTATGAACAAAGAGAACATGGAGCTGTGCAAACAGTCCTGGGCTTAGAGCAGAATTTCGCCACTTTAGGCTGTGTAACTTGGATAAGTACATGTTCTCACCAAATTCAGTTTCCACAGCTAGAGAGGGTGCCAAAAAATGTATGCACATTTTAAGGAAAAAATTGTTTTTTAAATTATAATGCTCAATGTATATATATCAATAACAGAAGATGAATATGAGCCACATTCGACTTCTGCAATTACAAGAGGTACTGTGGAATGTCTTACCACACGTTGATACTGTAATTCAGCTCAACTTCGAAAAGTAATACATAGATAATATCTCTTAAAATGAGTATACATTGTTTTGGCATCCTCTGAATAAAACGAAGATAGTGCCTACCTCACGAAATTTGTTAGAAAGTTCTAAACAACACACCTTTGGGGAGCAGGACACAATTATAAGAGGGACTTTACCTAACAAATGTAATCAGGGTAACCTGATTCTTTGTACCTTCGATGAATCACCAACAATTAAAACAAAAAAAAAGTTCTAAACAGACAATGAATGTAAGGATCTTAATCCATAGCAGGTGCTCACTGAATACTTCCCCCTCTCTTTCATCCTCACCTAATTTTGACCATAGAGCCCTCAGTAAAGCTGTGATGATTTTTTTTTTTGCCATGTTCCTTATCCAAGCAGCAGTCTAGAGAAAGAATGAAGGGCAGCATTAGCTCAGCATCCTTCCCATACACCACTTCTTAAGGTCAGGAACTTGTGAGTCAACTGACTACATTAAGATCTGAAGATGAATTCTAGGGACTCATAGTAATAGTTATCCTAAATTGTTCTTACCAGTCGTGGGCAGCAGTCCCCTCAGAAGGAAGAAATAAACTAAGTTTCAAGGCTGACAGGCAGAGTTAGGCAGAGTTTGACACATGCAGGCTGATTCCAGAGTCAAGGGTACAAGGAGAAAACGTTTTTTAAATAATGAGAATTTGAAGAAGTAAATAGCACCACCGTGTGGCCAACATTCCATATGGCATTGCCCTATGCCTTGATTCAGCCTTGGGTCTTTCCTAGCTCCTGTAAACAAAATGAAGACAAATTTAGTGTAATTAGCACATTGTATTCCACAATCTGTTCCTCAACAAGAAGACCTGTGGCTACTATATGTTTAAGGGTTCCTAACTTCATAACCAGGCTCTAGTTCAACAACCTCTTGCCATAGGCATCTTGTACACCCTAACCTGAACAAACCTCACCCCACTTCTATTTCCTGCCAGCTGATTTCTTAATGTGGGATTCATAAAAACATAGTTCTTGTCACAGTCCTTGTCTTCATACACGGCTACCTCTCTACTTGTGAATTTTTCTGAACAATGTGAGAACAGATGCTATGACTATCTTACAGGTGTAATCTTGGCACAGAGAATGAGCTTAATAAACGTTTGTTGAGTGAACTAATGTAAAAATTATTCAGTTGTCCAATACATGACCTACTAATTTCAAAAATTTTTTAATTGATGCACTCCTTGATTGAACATGTATTATGTATTAATACCTCCTGTGTGCTCATAACTGTGTAAGTGACAAAGATGATTAGAACAGTTCTCTGCCCACGAGGGTCTCCAGGTGAGAGAGAGAAAGAGTTGCAGGCATGAATATGACCAGAGCTATGAGGAAGGAATGAGCAGGCTGCTCTTGACTTCTGAAGAAGTAGGAATTACACCTGTCTGAATAAATGAGCTAAGGCCTCCAGGACTTCTGAGCCAAAAGAAGGCTTAGTATGTGTTCCCCAGGTGGATGCAATGGGAGATTGGAAGAGGCATTCTAGTTAGAGGGAACAAGATGGGGTACATGGGACTGGAGGAGGGTCATCTCTAGAATTCACAGAGCAGGAAGCTGAGCTCTGTTGCATTTGAGGGACACAAAAGCCCCATATTCATAAAAGTAGTATTTGAAAGCATGGCAGAAAGCACTAGAAAAAAGCTCTCAAAACCTTTCCCCCCAAAATAATAAGAATGTCTTTCTTAGCAACTGGAAATATTTGAATACATTTTCAAAACAACAGACTTTCAGCCAGGCACAGTGGCTCACATCTGTAATCCTAGCAATCTGGGAGGCCAAGGTGGGTGGATTGCTTGAGCTCACAAGTTCAAGAGAGAGACTCCATCTCTACTAAAAATAGAAAACCTAGCTGGGCATTGTGGCAAGCACCTATAGTCCCAGCTACTTGGGAGGCTGAAGCAAAATTGAGCCCAAGAGTCTGAGGTTGCTGTGAGCTATGATGCCATAGTACTCTACCCAGGGCCACAGAGTGAGACTCTGTCTCAAAAAAAGAAAAAAAACAAACTCTCTTTTTCCTCCTTGGCAATCCTTTGGCAACCATGCCTCTTGACCCCCTGTCCATTTCTCTCTTGCCTCTCTCCTTTCTCCCCCACTGGTACCTTCCCCTACTCGGTCTCAGAATGCCTGCAAGAGTTCATGAGAAGCACTAGAACCCCAGGTTAAAACATGTTAAGAAAGAAAAGGATCTTGAGCACAATATTTCAAGACCACAGAAAGTGGCATGGGGTCTACTCATCCGCCTACACTTCAGCCATGCCAGGTCATGTATATCAGGCATGATATATACTTTAAAACATAGCCTATATACACTTTAAAACACAGCCTCAAAGATTAGTAAGAGAAAAATGGACAAATTCAAAACCAATAGGAGATGTTTAAATAAGAGAACAACAGAAAAATATTAGTCAAGGTATAAAATATTTGAAGAATATAAAAACTAAGTTGGTCTAATGGATCCTTATAGTATACTGTACCCAACAATTACAAAATACATATTCTTTTGAAATGTGGAACATTTCCCAAAATTAAACATTCATGGTGCAGTCTCAACATATTTCAAAGGACTGAAATAATACAGAGTATATTCTTTGACAATTATTCAAATAAACTAAAAATTAGTAACAGAAGATAACTTAAAAAATCATGTGTTTATTAAGAAATACACATTTAAAATAATAACTCAGGGGTGGAGGCAAGATGGCCAACAGCAAGATGGAGCTAGCTCTCCACAGAGGCTCCCATCCAGAAGGAGAGTTAAAGGACAGAAGTTTAGCAAGAAAGACAATGGTTCAGATCTGAGCCAAGAGAGAAGGTTGAAGAACGCACATTAACCCTGCTGAGGCAAGCTGTGACCCCAAGAATACAAACAAAAGGTACAAAATCCATCACCAAGCAGATGGGAGTCCCCTCCCCCACGAGAACAGCTTGCAGTATACTCTATACAAACAAGCAAGCAGAGTTCAAATATCCTCCCATTTTATCCCACAGGACAGACCCTCTAAAAACCTGACCTCCTTCCCCTACTAGTCTGCCATGACACTCTCCTGCCAGGCATAAAACTGTTTAAAACTGTATATATTCTCTATCTGCAATTTTGAACTCCCAGCACTCCCCTCCACTCTCACCCCAAGGTCTAGAAGCCTGTCCCCTGTGGAGTTCAGATTCTTGGGCATTTTATCAAGGGGTGTGGACAGAGCATGGGCTGTTGCTGACCTGTGCTGATTCTCTGGCATGGGAGAAAGGAGAGGACGGTCAGCTGAGAGGGAACCATACAGGAGTGGAGATGCCCTGAGACACAGACCAGCAGCCGCAACAGCAGGAACAATAGGGCCCACACCCTGGGGATATTTTGAAAGGACACTCCCAGTATCTCTGGGCAACCAGAGGAAGCCAGGCATATTCTCTGGTAGCAGCCACTGGTGGAACAGGTCTGGGATGGAAACGCAGGCCCCAGAGGGTATGCCTGAGGCGGTACTGGCCTGGGCGTAGCGTGGGGACTAGGATAGGTGCTCAGCAACAGCAGACTCCCAGGATAGGGCTGACCCAGAGGACTGCTTCACTGAGCTTCAGACATACCCAGCCCTCAGGGGATCAAAGCTGAGACAATGGCAGGCAGGCAGTGGCTGGAACTGACAGCTAAGTGCCTGTTCTGTCCGTGCCCACTGTAACAGGAACTGCAGCTGAAACTGGGCCATGGCCCAGACAGGGCAGAATTGCTCAGTGTCTGATCCACAGGGGAATATAGCTGGGACAGAAACAAATCCTGCGAAGTTGTTCTATTCTGTCGGCAACATCAATCAGGGGCAGGGCTGGAACTGAGTGAAATACCCCAGTCCCCACTAAGCACCTGAGGTTGCCAGGCCCTACCTCCCCCTGCCGAATGGTGGCAGAGTGTGGCAGCCAGACTGAGGAGACAGATCTCCCTGTGACTCAGGCAGGTGCAAACCCCTGGAGCATCTGCTCATTGGAGGGAACTGGGTCACAGCCCTGCAAGGTTACCAGTGACTGGATGTGACAGAGGTGCAAGGTGGGGAAGGAGACATCAACCTTCCCAGACTAATTTATTTGCTGGGTGGGTCCTTCTGAACTCATGGAGCACTGGAGTGAGTCATAGTTGAGCTGCCTGCATACCACTGCTATCTAGTTGCTGGAGACCTTTTGAACTCTCCCACCTGAGACTGGTGCTGACTGGGACAATTGATTTGGACCTCTTGAACTGGCCAATCACTTGAGGACTATCCAAAGTGATACCCTGGGTGTGTGGTTGTGGAAAGGTTTGATTTCCCTTTTCCAATTGTTGCCTGTGGGGGGCAGGGTGACTCAATTGCTGGTATTTCTCCACAGCTGAGACTTCAACCCAGAGTAACTGATTCACTAGGGTAAGAAAGAGACCAGCTGAAAATAAGACAGAGGCACTTAGCCCCAACACACCAAGAAGGTCCCCAGTTTTATCAGGCTGTAGCACTGTATGGGTCCTTAGCAAAGCTCTAGGGGAAAAGGTACAGACACCAGTCCCAGCTTTGGGGCAAAGGACTGGCCAATCACTACTCCTGGAGCCCCCAAACCAACTTCTCCTTACCTGCTCATCTGGCCAAATGGTGTAAAATAATTATGGGGTGGAATCAGCAGAAAAGCTCCAGCATCATGAATAACTGGAGTAGATCAACCCCCCCAAAGAACAATTTGGCGGGCACACCTGAAGATCCCATTCATAAACAGATGGCTGGGATGTCACAAACCAAATTCAGAATTTGAATTGCAAATAAGATCAATAAAATAGAGGAAAAGTTGGAATTAGAAATTCAAGGAGCATTTCAAAAGTTGTCTCAAGAATTCAACAAATTCAAAGACAAAATCACCAAAGACTTTGACACATTGAGACAAGAATTTGCAGCACTCAAGGATCTGAGAAATATAGTAGAATTCCTCAGTAACAGAATGGACCAAGCAGAAGAAAAGATTTCTGACATTGAAGACAAAGCTTCCAAACGCTCCCAAACTCTCGAAGAGGAAGAGAAATGGAGAACAAAAATGGATCATTCTCTCAGAGAGCTTTGGGATAATTCGAAGAAAAGCAATATTCGCCTGATAGGGATCCCTGAAGGCGATGAAGTGGCTTCACAAGGCACAGAGACTCTTCTTCACGAGATTATGAAAGAGAACTTTCCAGACATGTCAAGAGATTCTGAAATTCAGATAGCAGACAGTTTCAGAACCCCAGCATGACTCAAACCAAATAAGACATCCCCCAGGCACATCATAATTAACTTCACTAAAGTTGGAGAAAATTCTGAAAGCAGCCAGATGTAAAAAACCCATAACCTACAAGGGGAAAAATATCAGAGTATCTAGGGCAGTGCCTGTGGCTCAAAGCAGTAGGGCACCAGCCCCATATGCTGGAGGTGGCAGGTTCAAACCCAGCCCCGGCCAAAAACTACAAAAAACAAAAACAAACAAACAAAAAAAACCCAGATTATCTACAGATCTCTCTGCTGAAACCTTTTGAGCTAGAAGAGGGTGGTCATTGACTTTTAATCTCCTAAAACAAAATAACTTTCAACCCTGTATCCAGCTAAACTGAGTTTCATTTATGATGGAAAAATTAAAAACTTTTTTTTTTTTTTTTTTTTTAGACAGAGCCTCAAGCTGTCACCCTGGGTAGAGTGCCGTGGCATCACAGCTCACAGCAACCTCCAATTCCTGGGCTCAAGCAAGTCTCATGCCTCTGCCTCCCAAGTAGCTGGGACTACAGGCACCTGCCACAATGCCCGGCCATTTTTTGGTTGCAGCAATCATTGTTGTTTGGCGGGCCCAGGCTGGATTCGAACCCGCCAGCTCAGGTGTACGTGGCTGGCGCCTTAGCCCGTTGAGCCACAGGTGCAGAGCCAGTAATTAAATACTTTAATGACATTCACATGTTGAAGAAATTTTCCATAACTAAACCAGCTCTCCAGGATATTCTCAGACCTATCCTCCACAATGACCAGCATAATCTTCCACGACAAAAGTAAACTCACTTAGAAACTTTTGATCAAATTCCAACTTCCACAGTGGCAAAAGGATTAAAAATGTCCACTGGACTTTCAAAACACTCAATACCCAAAATTCTACCAGGCTTATCAATATTCTCAATTAATGTGAATGGCTTAAATTGTCCTCTAAAGAGGCACAGGTTGGCTGCATGGATACAAAAACTCAGGTCAGATATCGGCTGCATACAAGAATCTCATCGTACCCACTAAAAGATAAACATAGACTCAGGGTGAAGGGATGGTCATCTATATTCTGGGCAAATGGAAAGCAAAAAAAAGCAGGTGTTGCAATCTTATTTGCAGAAAAAATAGGCTTTAAACCAACAAAAGTAAGGAAGGATAAGGATGGACACTTCATATTTTTTAAGGGCAATACTCGATATGATGAGATTTCAATTATTAATATTTATGCACCCAACCAGAATGCACCTCAATTTATAAGAAAAACTATAACAGACATGAGCAACTTGATTTCCTCCAGCTCCATAGTAGTCAGAGATTTTAATACTCCTTTAGCAGTGTTGGATAGATCCTCCAATAAGAAGCTAAGCAAAGAAATCTTAGATTTAGGGGCTGCGCCTGTGGCTCATCGAGTAGGGCGCTGGCCCCATATACCAAAGGTGGTGGGTTTGAGCCCGGCCTCAGCCAAATTGCAAACAGAAAAAAAAAAAGAAAGAAATCTTAGATTTAAACTTAACCATGCAACATTTGGATTTAACAGACATCTACAGAACATTTCATCCTAACAAAACGTAATAC
>CAUYRH010182839.1:0-10327 GCA_963574655.1 Perodicticus potto
GTTTTGTTTAGAAATTGGTTTCTTGAAATCTCTCCCACTACCAGGAGCTTTGGTGTTTTCTGTATTCTTTTCTGTAAATCAATTCTGTCTTATCACGGATGGGTGGGTGGGGGGGAATAATGTAATGAAGAATAATAAAATACATGTATTTAAAAAAAAAGAAAAAAAAGAAAGAAATTGGTTTCTTCTAATGATATCAGCAGGAAGGGAGTAATTTCAATTGTCTTTTCAATAATTGACTGTTGGTGTAGAATTCCTTCATAAGAGAATTATTACAGGGACTCCATTTGGCAAAGGTGATATTTGTAGCTTTTTCTTGGAGTGCAGTATGGCAGTTGGAACCATACTAAAGAGTATGTTAATAAAATCTCTGTGGTTTTTCCATTTCCACTAAAAATTCCTTCCATTGTAGATTCTGAAAATAGCATAAAAATTGCTTAACCAGTTTTGGCAGTGCCTGTAGTTGATCCACCCTAAAAAATAGACTTGTCTTTAGTATAGGCTAATTTTTTTTTTTTTTTTTTTTTTGGTAGAGATAGAGTCTCACTTTATTGCCCTCGGTAGAGTGCTGTGGCAACACACAGCTCGCAGCAACCTCCAACTCCTGGGCTTAGGCGATTCTCTTGCCTCAGCCTCCCAAGTAGCTGGGACTACAGGCGCCCACCACAACACCTGGCTATTTTTTTGTTGCAGTTTGGCCAGGGCTGGGTTTGAACCCGCCACCCTTGGTACATGGGGCCAGAGCCTGCCCACTGAGCCACAGGCGCCACCTCTCAGCTAATTTTTAAAAATTTATTTATAGAGACAGGGTCTTTCCTTGCTGCCCAGGCTGGTCTTGAACTCCTGGCCTCAAACATTCCTCCCAATTCTGTCTACCAAAGTGCTGGGATTATAGGCATGAGCCACCACACCTGGCCAACAGTTTTTCTTTTTTTTTTTTTTTGAGACAGAGTCTCATTATGTCGCCCTCGATAGAGTGCTTTGGCATCACAGCTTACAGCAACCTCAACTCTTGGGCTTAAGCAATTCTCTTGCCTCAACCTTTCAAGTAGCTGGGACTACAAGCGCCCGCCACAACGCTGACTAGTTTTCTTTCTTTCTTTTTTTTTTTTTTTTGAGACAGAGCCTCAAGCTGTCACCCTAGGTAGAGTGCCTGGGCATCACAGCTCACAGCAACCTCTAATTCCTGGGCTCAAGTGAGTCTCTTGCCTTCGCCTCCCAAGTAGCTGGGACTATAGGCGCCCGCCAAAACACACAGACGTTTTTTTGGTTCCAGCCGTCGTTGTTTGGCGGGTCCGGGCTGGATTCGAACCTGCCAGCTCAGGTGTACATGGCTGGCGCCTTAGCCCGTTGAGCCACAGGCGCCGAGCCCAGTTTTTCTTCATAATTAAAAATCTTCAAAACAAAACAACTCAAAAAACAAATGCCAAAAGCTTTTATCTCAGTCAGTTAATTTGTTATCACAATTTTTTAAAATTTATGAGTCAAATTTAATTGTTTTATTTATTTGGAGACAAGGTCTCACAGCTGGAGGGCAGAGGCATAATCATAGCTTACTGTAACCTTGAACTGCTGGGCTCAAGCGATCCTCCTGCCTCAGCCTCCTGAGTAGCTGGGAGCCGGAAGAGGCCTTTAGATCCATTTGACCACATGTGTCACCATGCCTGACCAATTTTTTAATTTTTTTTAAGAGACCAGGGCTCATTGCGATGCTCTGGCTGGTCTTGAACTCCTAGTTTCAAGCAGTCCTCCAATTGGAGCTTCCCAAAGTGCTAGGATACAGGCATGAGCCACTGTACCCAGACTAAATTTAATTTTCTTATATTCTAGCCACCTGTTTATATTTCAGTTTAGAAACTGGATTTTGTCCTGAGTGTGCTCTTCACTGTAGTTTGACATTGCCATTAAAGGGCCATTAGGGTGTGGGGTAAGAGAGTTTGGCCTACAGAGAAAAATGTTGATATTTAGGATTTTTTTCTTTTCCACTGTTTCTTAGTCAGTGGTATCAGTATTTTCTTTGTGCAGCTGAAATTCATATGAGGCACATTACAAAATTCTAGTTGATTAGTGGATTGGCTTCGTCTCCTGTTATGCATTGTTCCTAGTATTCTGCTGAAGAATCCATCCCACTAGACAAGTTGTCACTGGATTGTGCCCAGATAACTCTGCTCTGTAACAACAAATGTCATTCATGGAGAGCAGTGTGGTGTGCCCCCACTGGGTCTTGGAAGCCAGTGGCTTTGATCAGGACCTCAGTTGTCACAGTCACTCAGCTGCCTTGCAGAAGAACCTGTAGCCTGGCTGCTACCCCAGCCTCTTCGTTTCTTCATTTCCACCATGTGCTGTTAATTCATGACCTATCCTAAACTTGAAAAATCATTGGAAGAAAAACCCCAGTATAGGAGGTGATAAATTTGTCATTTTGTAGGGATTTGGGGAGACGATTTTAATTTCCGTGTGTTTCTATCAGTTGTCCTGATAATAAGCATTGAGTTATTTGAATTTAGTTTATGTGCTCCATACCCTTGCTTACACATTTTAGAGTAGTGTTTAGTCTCAGTTTTTAGATTTAAATAAATGAGAGTACACTCTTTATTTTGGATGAACACAGAATTGGACAGCTTTGCCGTCTTAGCTTCCTATTTCTGTTAACATCAATATACAGGCATGGGGGATGACTTTCCAACATCGTACTTGGTTTTATAAATGTAGTCTGAAAAATTAATTAACCTTTTAAGATGTCAGGCAGTGGCTTGGGTGAATATGAGTGAAGATTCTGACTCGTGGTACTTGTTTTACTATTTCCTTTGCAGTGGAAGTCAGACAAGCTTTGTGCATCTCATTTATAGAACCATGAACGCTATTTCAGATTCACATCATTCTATATTTTCTGTGCTCAACTTAACCTGAATCCTTTTATCATCCACTAGGTGATGAAGGTGGAGAATCAGAACTTCTTGGAGAGGATCTTCCACTTGAACCTTCTGTCACCAAAGCAGAAAGGAGTCACTTGATAGTGTGGCAAGTGATGTATGGCAGTGAGTGAGCCCATAGGAAGCAGGTGGAGATAGGAAAGCCATCTCTTCTGCATGGTTTATTTCCTCTTTTTCCCTTTATTTAATGCTCTCTTGTGAAATAAGTTTCACCACATAATGTGTGAGCATTTTTTTCCTGTTAACTTTATCTTACGAAATCTGTTCTACCGTAATAATACAAATGAACTAGCCATTTTACTGCACCAGTGTTATAGGCAATTTCAGTATATTATGAACAAATCAAAGAATGTTCACTTTCTACAAACTGGTGAATTACAAAAAGCAATCCAGATGTGGTATACTCTGCCACAGACCATCTAATGTCTCTTACTTTATTTGATGGGATCACTTTTTAGCTGTCACTAATAATGGGGTTAATGGAAACACTTAATGAATGAAACTGTACCATTAAGTACAATAGCAAAGTTTTCCCCAATGTATTATAAAATTGACACACACTAATATCAGGTGGATTATCAGGATTTATCTAAATGTCCCGAGAGGGCTAAAAGCTAACTGTAAATTAACTTTCACTTTCAAATCTGACAAATCTTGTTTATATGATATATAAAACTTTGTTTTCATCAGATTTTGGGGGGTTTTATATTAAAGAAATTAAGACTACACTATTTAAATAAATGTTTCCTGTTTCTGACTTATTAGAGCTCTAAAGTTTATGAGGCCTGCTTTTCTGAATATTCTGATTTTTTTTTTTTGAGACTAGTTTTGCTCATTTTCATACTGACATGTCTGAAAAGTTTATTTATAAAGCTTAAAAAATTATTTGGGAAGCTTAAAAGATACTTTAGCACTAGGAGGATTTTTTAAAAGGAAATTGTGTTTTGTATTCCTTGTACCAGAGGATGGTGGTGGTTGATTGAGTTTTGTCCATGTGAAAAATTCACCTTTGCCAAATGTTCCTGGACAGCTCTTACCTATTAAGGGTAAAACTATAGTGGTGATGTGTGCTGTTCTAATATACTGAATGAGGGATTTAATTAAAAAACCTATTTTCTTTTGTTCTGTATAAAACTACAGAACAGATATATACTTGATATTTTGTGTGTAAAAGGAGAAAACTATGAAGGAGAAGAAAACAAAGTCAGGATACATAAAGTAAAGTTCACATTACGTCTTTTCACTCACAATGCCCATTTTAAAAGATAGAGTCTAGGTTTAACTGATTTTCTTGTTTAATAAGTTTTTAAAAACCATGATGCTGCAATTTTTTTCCCCTCCCAATCTTCTTGAAAATGTGTGATTTACCCTTTCTTATCCATTTCTACTAAGCAAAGCTAAATATAATTTTATGTATTATGTATTTTAACAATACAGTCCTGTACGATGAGGCCTCCCAGTCATTGGAAGGACTGCTTCAAAGAAAAGAAAGCAAACACAGGTCTGAAACTGCCTAATATTCTTAAGTACCAGGGATTTTTTTCTGAACCATTATGCAAAGATGTCTGTAAAAAGTACATCAGTGACCTAGTGCATACACATGATTAGGCTAGATTGTAAAGTACATGGGATTTAATGAGCCAGACGAGGCCTTTAGATCCACTTGACCACATGTGTCCACAAGCACATTGTGTACAGGATAAGATTGTGGCCACTGTATGTATTAAAAGAATTGTTTTGGTAAAAGCTGGATTTAAAGGACAATGTTTTGCTTGAACTACTTAGTCACTTTTCTTCAAGGCACCAAAACTTAATCTACTTTTTCCATACCTTGCTTGCTGTTTTTATCTTCTTTTATATCTGAGCCATTTCTGGCAATACCTTAAAAAAGCATTATTAAACACGTATTGGAAATGTATAAATTCCCAAGAAAGTGACAGCAAAGTTTTGGGGAATTTTAATCCCAGGAAGTAAACATCCCAGAGTCAGAGCCCATTTGCTGTTGTTCAGCCACGTTTGTATAGCTGAAAGTGACTTAGGAAATTAGGAGCTAAAGAAGAATGTCACTAGGAGCTAAAGACATGTCACCTCAGTTGTAATTGCTCTTCTGAACTTGCTGGCTTTAACTAAAGGACTATAGATAGGTGTGTAGTTACTTTACCTAAAGATGTCAGATTATCTGTGGCCCTGTTGATTAAGTGCAGGGACAAAAATGCCTGTATAATTTGTTTTAAAGGCTTGTTCTTATATTTGTAATTTCAGTTACTTTCTGCAGATCGCTTCATTTCTTTCCCCTCAATAACAGGTTTATACTCTTGTCATGTTCACTTTGATCAAAGTGGTAACTTTTCGGAAGAAAATGCCAAAATGTAATAAGCTGCTTGCAAGCAGCAAAGGGGTGTGAACTTGCCTGTAGCTACAAAGTCAAGGGCAGAGAAGAGGCTGTGTACCTCAGGTTGATCTCTCCATGTGAAAAAAACAATTTGCCCCTATTGGAAGAAATAAGAGGTATCCGAGAATTCTGACTTTGTTACACTTGGGTTACGTATGAGTGTTCAACCATTACTGATCTACAAAAATGATAATATCGTATGCCTCATCTTGATACTTACTATTAAATGCAGGTTAAAAATCTGTGTGAAGCAAAGGGAGAATGTTCTCTAGAAACTCAGTTTTCAGAGTCTTTTTCTCCAACTTGTGTGGATCTAAATTTTTTAAATAGGAATGAATCACTTAATAGCTGCAGCTTGTTGACAGTATAAAATATTTTGAGCACAAAATATGCAGCACATAACTTTTCAGATTAAGTGTGTTTGCATAGAAAAGGTTAAAATGCATTTTTCTCAATGGCTATATTGTTCATTTCCTGTAAAGATCTTCCTACATTTGAGACTAGCTCCTTTAACTTAGGCTGCCTTAGTAAAAGAATAAAATAAAACAATGTTTCACACTATTAACTGTCCTAAAGAAGGTGTGTCTTGAAATGTCATGGAACTGAATATTTATTTTCTTGTGAGTTTTATGACCGTTACCAAAGGATGCGGCCAGATTTAGGGCTCACTCTTCTTAATTGATCATGTTGAGAAAAGGACTCCTTTGGTCTCACTTTGTAACGTGGGGAAGAGTAGGAGACAAAATTAAATGTGGAAATCATAAATGCTTTTCTAACAGGGTTATGCTGTTCTGTAACACTAAATGTCTTTTTCTTTCTCTTAAAAAATTAAGTTTTATCATTAATTTTGCTATATATTGCTCAATATTTGAATATGTTTTAACCATTTTATGTTCTAAGTTTGTTTTTTGTCTAAGACAGTTTATCAGAATTTTACTTGCCTCTGTAATCTGAAAAATGGGTTCTAGAATGTCCCACTTGCTATCTCGTAGAGGCTGAGGCTTCATTTCTATGAGCAAAAAGTTCGTTTAGCAATGTAGTTATTTCAGTATTTATTTCTATTATGGAATCCCTGGGGTTCAGAATGTAACTTTGTACATGAAATATATATAAATATGTATATGAAACATGTATGAAATCCAGTGTGTTTTGTTTTTGTTTTGTTTTTCCCTTTCCTGGGTGTGTGAACTTGGTTTTTATTTGAAAGTCCAATAATACTCTTATTTCTGACGGTCAGGACTGTGCCATTTGGCACTGTCTGGCTGAAGTGGGAAATACTCATGCTTATTTGCTTGCCTCACATGTTCAGATAAGGTATGAGTAATAGGCAAGAGGGTTTTCTAGAAATGTGGGAGTGCTGAGTAACTCCCGCACACGTGATACTAAGATATACCATTTGCCAGATTGCTTGGTAATGAGGGGCAGGTAGTGATGCAGATTTTAATAATACAGTGTGCTTACTTGTGACCCACTTACTTGGGAGAGACTCTAAAAGGAAGCACGATTATAAAACCATCATGTGGCTGCACAATGGGAATCCACATTCAGTGTTGTGTTTTTTAATCTTGTATTTTTTGTTTCTGTCTTTTAAGAGACATGGGGTTCTAACGGGATAATAAAATTCACCCTGATTGTTATGTTAATGGAACAGTTCACAAGATGAAGGCACAGTTCCCTGTTGGGTAAGACAGGATGCTCTGGGATATAATTAATGGCCTCCTTCATTCCTAAACTTTATAGGAGCTTGCCCCACCTGCCCCTCGGTCCTCTGGGGCCTGCCAAGTTATTGTTTTGGAAACTGGTTAATTCTTTTGAGCCTCATTCAGTCATCTTCCTGATCCTGCCAGTCCCTACTGAGAAGCTAGAGTGGCAGCAGAGGGCAGGGAACATTCATTTTTGGTTAGGGAGAGGGCAAGAGCACCAACCCCATAACTGGAACTGGCCTATAGTCCCATCCACCCCCAAAGGGAAAAACTGTCTTTCAGAGCTAGCTGGGAAGAAGCTGCCCCCAGGCTTCTCGAGTTCAGTATAGACATGCAAGCCTTAGAGAGATCACAAGAGGCATGGACGTAAGTCTTGAGTAGCAGCCAATTTATTAGTAAAGGTTTTATACTTACAGGACTTCCCAGAATGCCTTAAATATCAGGTAATTAATACAATTTCATTTTAAACTTGTTTTCTTTAGAGAGACATAATGGTAAGTGGGAAAGAAGGCTGTAGACGTGGGTACTGTCCAGGCACTGCCCCTGCAGTGACCCTATGCAAGTCACTTTTACATAGAACCTCAGAATCACACATAAAGGCATAAATCTCCACCCCAAGCTGTTGAATCACACACTTTTTGTCGGGGTCTGGACTTAGCCATATGTAAAGTGTCATAGGTAAGTGTGATGTACCTTAGGTTGAGGGATACTGCTCTTTGGATCTTAGTTCTCTCATGTGTTAAAAGGGAGAATGGTTTATCCAATTTTTGTTGCTGTTGTTTTGCGTTGTTGAGACAGAGGCTCACTCTGTTGTCTGGGTAGAGTGTTGTGGCATCATTGTAGCTGACAGCAACCTCAAACTCTTGGGTGTAAGTGATCCTCTTGCCTCAAGTCTCTCAAGTAGCTGGGACTATTGGTGCCCACCGTAATACCTAGCTAGTTGTTCTATTTTTAGTAGTTGATGAGGTCTCACTCTTACTCAGGCTGGTCTCGAACTCCTGAGCTCGAGCAATCCACCTGCTTCAGCCTCCCAGAGTGCTAAAATTACAAACATGAGCCACCAAGCCTGGCCCAAGTTTTCTTAAAAAAAAAAAAAAAAAAAAAATCCCAGCTCTAACAGTCTGTGACCTCAGCTTTAATTTGCCTGAGTTTATTGTCTATACCAGTAAGAACCATACCTGCTTCCAGGTTCAAGGTTGCCAGTCCCCCATGAGGCCCAGAAAGCTGGTGGGTGGAATTTGATTGCTTAGAATTTACAGTTTATCAGAATGACATTATACAAAAGAAGCCGGATAGCTTAGCTCCTTGCTTTTGCTTTTAGACTCATAAAAGCAGAACATTGGCTCCCACCCACAGACAAAAAGGAGTTATAATTTGAGTTGAGGCCCCAAGGGAGAGATGGACAAGTGAACACCAGGTAAGTGTGGACAGCAAATTGTCTTACAAGCTGCAGTTCTCAGCCAGGCCAGGAAAGTATGGCCAGAATCACCCAGAACTACTTACAGAATAAATTTTTTTCCTTCCTGCTTTCATCTCAGGAAAGCAGACTCTACTGGTATATTTGGACAAATACTTATCAGGTGATTCTGATCCTTCCATTGGGAACATCTGTTTTCCAGGAGCTGGAAACTTTGTTCATTCGTAGCCAGTTATAACCTCCAGGTAGGCTCACCTTAGGCTCTCCCCAATAGTCTTTCCATGTTTTTTCATGGACAACTGAAGTTTAGGGTACTTTGAACCTATTCCTGCACTAAAAGCTTAAAGGGAATATTTCATGTCCCATTAGTCTGTGTGCCTACTTGGCAAGGCAGTATTTCCATGGTTTCTCATAGAAAAAAGCTGTAATGTTTTAGTTATCGCACCTACCTTGCATTTACATAACATTTAATTGTTTTTTCCAAAGTATTTAGCCCTTAAGTTCACAAGTGATCTGCAGAGAAATCCTTTGGAGAGTAGTGTTGTCCTCAGAGTATCCAGAAGCGTGACCACAGGAGTGGCCTTGCCCATTGGTAAGCAGGTTCAGCTGAAGCAAATGAAGGCTCAGGCGCCTCATGGGTGGTAGAACCAGACTGACTGAACACCAGAGGCTACTGCAGGGGTGTTGGGGAAAGTACTAGCTCTCAAGCCAGGAGGCCTGGGTTTGAATCCTGGGGCTACTGTTTCCTAATTTTGTGACCCTTCACTAGTCAGTTTCCTTACTGTAAAAAAGAGAGTAACACCCCAAAGGCTTCTTGGCCAAATGAAGTAACACATGTGATAGCAGCCAGCACACTTCCTGGCCCTTCTAGGCACTCAGCATCTAGCTGGGGTTCCCAGATGTCAGGTATGTGACAATGAGTAAGACAACCTTAAAGAGACTGGGAAACAGATGTGAAAATGGGGGCATGTGATCCAGTATTGTGGCTTTACATTAGAAGCAGTAGTTGAACAAATGAAATTGGTATGGTATCTACTTTTAATATGATTAAAAACAAGAGAAAATCAAGCTGTGTACAATTCCTATTTAATGCAGAATATTCTTATCTCCAGTCTATCAGTGTTCCAGACTATCTCTGTCCTAATGAAACTGTTAAGAAACAGAGGTACTGGCTCGGCGCCTGTGGCTCAACAGGCTAAGGCACCAGCCATGTACACCTGAGCTGGTGGGTTCGAATCCAACCCAGGCCCGCCAAACAACAATGACGGCTGCAACCAAAAAATGGCCGGGTGTTGTGGCGGGCGCCTGTAGTCCCAGCTACTTGGGAGGCAGAAGCAAGAGACTCGTTTGAGCCCATTGGAGGTTGCTGTGAGCTGTGATGCCACGGCACACTCTCCAGGGTGACAGCTTGAGGCTCTGTCCCAAAAAAAAAAAAAAAAAAAAAAAGAAAGAAACAGAGGTACTTTGGGCCTTTCTCTGGTCCTACCCTCCCCAGGTTCAGGAAAAGGGGCATTCCATAAAAATTAAATGAGGGGGAACCCATATCCTCTTTTACATCTAAGAGTTAAATTCCATTCCTCTGCAGGCACTTCGAGGAGCATATTGAAGCATAAGAGCAGTAAATTTTGACATTTCTAGATGCCATGAAGACATTTATTTGGGGCGGCGCCTGCGGCTCAGTCGGGATAAGGTGCCGGCCCCATATACCAAGGGGTGGCAGGTTTAAACCCAGCCCTGGCCAAACTGCAAAAAATAAAAAAATAGCCGAGCGTTGTGGTGGGCACCTGTAGTCCCAGCTACTCAGGAGGCTGAGGCAAGAGAATCCTAGGCCCAAATCTCCTCTCTCTGGGTCCTCTTTTTTTTTTTTTTTTTTTTTTTTTTA
>CAUYRH010182843.1:0-20269 GCA_963574655.1 Perodicticus potto
AGGAGCGAGGGGGGTGAGGTCTTGGTGTGTGCCACACCTTTTGGGGGCAAAACACGATTGTAAGAGGGACTTTACCCAACAAATGCAACCAGTGTAACATGGTTTCTTGTACCCTCAATGAATCCCCAACAATAAAAAAAAAAAAAAAGATTACAAATTTCTATCATATTTTTCCCTCTTATTTCTTAACTTCTAAACTTTAATTGGAGGCTTTTCACTCTCTCCTATGAAGAATAATTAAGTTTAAGCCATTTATACTCTTGCCTCTGCTTTCTAATTTTCTTCTTTTTCAATTCTGTTATAATGAATTTTATAATGCAGATATATATAACATTTACTTTCTATTTCATAACTAATAAGTAAACTTTCTCTATAGATCGTGTGCAAGTGTTAAAAACCAAAAAACAGCATTTGTATAAACATCATTGTATGAATGTTCACTGTAGAACCAAACAGAGTGATTGGAGTAATATAAAGAGAAACGTAATACACTGTTATTTAAACTTTGTCAGTCAGGAGAAAACCCTTGAGTGTCTTGCTAATAAAGGATCCTCATCTGCTTGTCACCAAACTTTCTGAATTCCTATGTCTAACACATATCCTCCTTTATTCTCTCATTTTTGATTGACAGTTTAGGTATAGAACTTGAGGATCAGATTTTTTTATTTCATCCTAAAACTGAAAATTTTGTTCAGTTAGACTATATTCTAACATCCAATTGTATCTGTGAGAAGTCTGATTCTCATCCTTTGGAGGCGGCCTGTTTTTCTCTTCGGAAGCCTCAAAGATTCCCTCTTTTTCTCTGGTAGTTATGGAATGTACCCAGAATGTGTTCATTCACCCTGCTCACACTTTGTGGGCCCTTGTACTCTGGAGACAAGTACCTTTCTTAGATAAGGGAATTTTTCTTCCATTATTTCTTTTTGTTTTTTCCAAAGTCAGTTCCTTTTATTAAATGATTTTCATAGACCTGAAATACAAAATAAAAGTAGAAATAGGCCCCAGTTAGGAACTACAGGCCTGACCACACATGACCCCTGCTGCAGCAACTTGGACAAGCTCAGCTATATCCCTAAGGTCAGGAAAGGAGTCTTCCCTTATTTCTTTGGTACATCTTTTTCTCCATAGACTCTATCCTGGGTCTCCCCTCCACATTTTAAAACTCTCCTCCTCTTACAGATCTCTGACGTTTGTTATAATTCTTGGATTTTGTTCCCCCAAGTTTATCTTCCAGATCAAAAATGTGGTATTCATCATGTTCAAGTTGTTAAACTATCCATTACATTTTTTTTCTTTGAGACAGAGTCTCAAGCTGTTGCTCTAGGTAGAGTGCCGTGGCATCACAGCTCACAGCAACCTCAAACCCTTGGGATTAAGCAATTCTCTTGCCTCTTCCTCCCGAGCAGTTGGGACTACAGGTGCCCGCCATACTGCCCGGCTAATTTTTGGTTGCAGTTGTCACTGTTGTTCAACAGGCCTGGGCTGGGCTTGAACCTGCCAGCCTTGGTATATGTGGCTGGCGCCCTGCTTGCTGAGCTACAGGTGTGAGCTGATCCATTACATTTTTTAATTTATTTCAGAAACTTCATATTTTTAATTTCTAAGAATTTATTCTTGTTTACTTTTTTCTAATAATCTTTTATCATAGCTGGAAAAAACCTCCCAACTCTTAGAAAAATTAAAAATAAAATATTTGGAATTGTTTAATTACATGAGAGTAGCACCCTTACTCTCATGTCTTTATTTTGCTTCTCTATTCATCAGGCAGGTTGGAGACTCCTACCATGGCCAAAGTTGGAGGGGGGTTCCTTTGGGGGAGAAAAATCTTTGGTGCCCTTAAGATCTGTTTCTCTACAAGCCTTCCCCAGGCAGTGTCTCTATTTTCTTTAGAGGTGTATGGCCTGAAGAGAAAATTAACAGTTACTAGTTGATCTGTTGACACAGAAAGTACCTGTTGCAGCTGTTCCTGACAACATCTTTTAATAAGTCACCCAGAAAAACTGGCTAAAACTTGCGTTTATCTTGGGCTACAATTTTTTTTTGTTATAATTCCTTCTACTACTGGTTTTCCAAGAAGACGAAAACATCTCTTCTGTGATTTCCATGAGTCCTGGGGAGAGAATGAGGTATATGTGTGTGCTGAGTCTCTCATTGTACACTAGAAGCCCATCTACCCCATGTTACGTGACTTATTTAGGGAAGGAGGTCCCACACTTCCTCTTGCCAGTCTGTGGGAGTCATTCATGTCCAGCTGACCTCTTTTCTGATACAGCCAAAGCCCACGTTTTCTTGTTAGATTATCTGTGGATCTTTTGAATGAATCACAGTCATCTTTCCCATCTAGTTCTTCAGAGTCTTAACACCTGCTTATGTTCTTCTTAGTTTCTCTTCTCCAAACTAAAAAGTGGAAATCCCCAAGTCACTAAAATTTAGATTAAGATGGGACTTTAGAGATAACTTCTGTTTGTCTTTAAAGAATCGATTTCTTAGCATTTTAGCACTTTGCCACTCTTCTGTGGATACTGTTCAATTTGCTCTCTACATCCTTTCTGAGCCCAGTGAGCAACATGCATTCTGGATTACAATATAGACAAAGTTCAAGTGGCTTTTAAAAAATCCCTGGGGGTTCTTTTTCAGTTAATAGTAAACACGGTAATTTGAGCCAACCTTTCCACTGAGAACTAGAAAAGCTGGGCAAAATAAAATAAGACAAAATCATCTGCTTTATGGCTTCAGAAAGCTACCAAGGAGGTGAAGAGGGCTAGAATCTGGGAGGAGGAAAGCCAAGAGCTGAGCCTCATACTTCATGAGCCACAATTTCCTTAAAGTTAGGCACCTGCAAAGCTGAACAGAGTATCTGGCAGATTCACAAAGACAGAATGAGTCTGACAAAAATCAGAGTTCAAGGCTCACCAAGGAAGAAGAAATAAACACTCAGGGTTTAGGTGGGGACCTAGAAAAAAATGGCAAGATAAAGACAGACTAACCCTCATAGAACTGATGCCTGGTTTCATATCACCTTTATTCTTGGTTGGATTAAGGCAATCTGGAGTCTCTAACACCCTAGCCTAGCCACTGACAGGATGTGAGCTTAAACCATCTCTGAAGTATGATATCCTCATCCGGAGTATCTCAAATTATCTCTAAATTTTTTCATCGTCCACGTCTGTCCCTCAGTTAAAAAAAATGCACAGAAGACTCAAAGCATTCTATGATACGTATTCTTATCTGACAATGTGAATGTTACTTTTTTGCATTATTATTATTATTATTATTATTATTGCTCAATCATTTTGTTGCAGCAATCGTCTGATTTATTTTCTGAATGTATTTATCTTTGTTCATACTTTATGAGGCTTTTGTTTCTAGTCCTTATCTTAAACATCGTTATCGTTATTAAACTTTAAGTCTTTTCAATTTTGTGAAGGCAAAAAGCTGAAACCAAATAAACACATGTATATGTATATAGAGAAAAAAATGCACGGGAGATATACAATAAAGTTTCTAGAAGATAACATAGGAAATTGGCTTCATGACTTTGGGGTAGGTAAGGATTTCCAAAAAGGACATAAAAGATACTAACTAGAATGGAAAAGGTCAATAAATTGGATTAAGACCTTCTGTTCATTAAAAGATTCTATCTAAAGTGAAAAGGCACATTACAAAGTAGAAGATATGATTAATCACGTATAATCAGCAAAAGATTCACATCCAGAATACATAAAGAACTCTTACAAATCAGTAAGAAAAAGGCAGACAATCCAATAGAAAAATAGGCAAGAGACTTGAGTAGGTACAGCAAGTGGTTTTCAACCTGTGGGTTGCGACCCACAGGAATTGTATTAAAGGGCTGCGGCATTAGGAAGGTTGAGAACCACTGGTCTAAAGGAACATACCAAATGGCTAGTATATATGTTACAGTGCTCAACCCTATAATCATCAGAGAAATGCAAATTAAAGCCATGATAAAATACCACTATAAACCCACTAGAATAGCTAAAATTCAAAAGACTGACAAATACCAACTGTTGGTGAGGAGGTGGAACAAATGCAACTCGCATACACTAGAGGTGAGTGGGTAAAGCAGTACCACCATTTTGGAAAACTGTTTAGCACTATCTTCTAAAGTTGAACCTACTCATGTCCTATGACTCAGCAATTGCACTCCTGTATACATTCCCAACAAAAATATATGTATATGTTCACCAAAAGATATGTACAAGAATGTTCACAGAAGTATTTTTCATAATAGCTCCAAATTGGAAACAACTCCCATAGTTATCAATAATAGAATAATAAGTTGTGATATATTCATAAAATGAATTACTATGGAGCAATGAGAACAAATGACCTACAGCTACACACAGCAACACAGATAAATCATACAAATGACGTCAAGCCAAATAAACCAGGCATTAAAATATATATACTGCATAATCCTATTCATATAAAGTTGAAAAACAAGTAGAACTATTAAGTGTTGCTAGAAGTTAGGAGAGTAGATACATTTGGGCGGGGAGGGGTACTAATTGGGTGACAGCATTAGGGGAGCTGGTAATTTTGTATTTCTTGACCAGGTTGGTGTTAAATTCGTGTTTATTCTGTGATAATTTACTGAGCATTTACAATTTGTGTACTTTCCTGTATGCCTTTTATATTTCAATAAAAAAATTCTGGCCAGGCATAATGGCTCACGTCTGTAATCCCAGCACTTTGGAAGGCTAAGACAGGAGGAATGATTTGAGGGCAGGAGTTTGAGACCTGCCTGGGCAACATAGTGAGACCCCATCATTAAGAAAAAGAAATAGCTGGGCATGGTGACATATACCTATAGTCCTAGCTACTTGGGAGGCTGAGGCAGGAGGATTGCTTCATTTGAGCCCAGGAGTTGGAGGCTGCAGTGAGCTACAATGACCCTACTGCACTATAGCCTGAGTTGTAGAACAATACACTATCTCATTAAAAAAAAATTCCTAAACATTTCCCAAATCTCCAAAGACCATATATAATAAGTCACCTGCCTATTTGATCACTATATCAATTTAAGAAATCATGAAGGTTTCACTTTTTGGTTTTGTTTGTTTGCTTGTTTAGTTTTTAATTTTTATCTGGGACCTAGTGAATGAATCTATTTGAACAGGGTCTGCCTTGCATATGGCCCAGTCATGCCAGTATCAAATCACACAAGATAAGATTTGAATTATCCTCCTTACGTGAGTTAACAGTTAAAGCTCCATTTCTCTTCCTGATCACAGCATGATTCATTGTATAATTTTAACTTAATTTACATACAAAGGCATGACTACTCTAGATATAAAGCTCTCAAGAGCCAGATGAGTCTACCAGGCTATGGGCTGCTTATTCTAAAGAGATGCAAACATTCCTCTTGGCCAGAGAGATACTCACCAGGACTGCCTGTGGTTGAATGATCAATGTATGTTGTCCCATGAGAGGACTGAGACTATACCTGTTCTAAGCACACATCTTTCCTTACTCATCAGAAATCATTCAACAACAATTCCATAAGAGGATTTCTTTCTTTCTTTTCTTTTTTTTTATTTTAAAGATGAAGGTTTTTGTAACATTCAAAGATCAATCAATGCAATTTACCATATAAAGAGAAGAAAAATACTTTCTTTTTTTTTTTTTTTTTTGTAGAGACAGAGTCTCATTTCATCGCCCTTGGTAGAGTGCTGTGGCGTCACACAGTTCACAGCAACCTCCAACTCCTGGGCTTAGGCGATTGTCTTGCCTCAGCCTCCCGAGTAGCTGGGACTATAGGTGCCCACCACAACGCCCAGCTACTTTTCTGTTTTGCAGTTCGGCCGAGGTCAGGTTTGAACCCTCCACCTTTGGTATATGGGGCCGGCGTCCCCTACTCGATGAGTCACAGGCACCGCCCCATAAGAGGATTTCATTGTCAATGTTCCACCACACAGGGGATGCCGCTTAAAAGGATACTTATGGTCAAAGCTGTACCACAGCCTGAATATCCATGCGCTCTCCTGCTTTGTCCGGTTTCCTGTGGCAGAATCTGGGCCATCCTAGGAACAAACGAGAGGACACATGCTTAGTTGCACAAAAGGGATCTCAAAGAAGGGAGGGAAAGTTTCTTATTAAAGTATAATTTTTATAGACCTAGAGTTCATAGTCAAACATCTCAGACTGTCAACATTTCAAAGATATACTGGGAGGTAATATTTGAGCAGACATTGAACAAACCTAAAGGGCAGAAAAATCAGTCCTCAAAGTAAAAAGGCTTGTTTATGTCTGTGAGTAGATCAACTAAATGTAGTACAAAATTTCTTTTGGCATTTTTATTATAATTTTCCTCAAAGTACCTTTCAGCAGATTAATTACCCTAAAATAGTCTTGAGCCTAACAAGTTCAAATTGATTATAGAGAATATTTTTAGAGCATCTATAAAACCAACTTTCTAGCCTCTCACCCCCACCAAACAGGCCTAGGGAAACCACACTTTGTTGAGTTTCCTGACAAACCATCTAAGGCTTCTCTGTGGTCCTTATCCAGGAACTATGCTCCAAGTGTCAAAGGTTTCCCTACCAGTTTTAGGCGAGCGGGGTGAGTGGACAGGGGAAACAGAGCCCCAACTAACAATTCTATTATTTTATCTACCCTCAAGTAGCAAGTTTCTTGCTGTTCCTCTCATGCCTTTCCAGCTCAAATATTTCCATCACTGAATTTTTAAAATAACCTGCAAAATCAAACTTGAGGTCTAAGAAATCTGTCTGTGCAAGTATTACAAACAGCACAATTAATATAAAACTTGAGGCTGCAGGCAGCAATTTGAGGGCAGTACTGGGGCTCTGAGAAGTACAGACGGCTTGTGGAGAACAGCTATTTTTATCATTATCCTCCTTTAGTACCACAACTCTGCAAGTGAGGGACAATAAACAATCACCAAATAAAACTTGAACCAAAATTATCAGCAGTTGTAAATCACAGTAAATGTTAATTCTACCTGTAATAGTAACACCAAGAATTGATCAGAGTTCTTTGAGAAGCTAAGCATATAGACAAGTAGAGAGACGGAAATTAGCAAGCACTATTTACATTCCTAAAGTTCCCAACAGCGAAGATTATTTTTAAAAATTGAATCCCCATGGTATTTCAGGAATGTTTAGTGACGGATATGGAAATGGCTTAAACAGGCCCTTCTGTGGATGATGAAATATAAATAAGGAGAGCCCCCAGAGACCAATTTTATTTTACATTTTTTATAAATCATTTGGAAGAAAGAAGGCACAGAAATATCTCCACTTGCAGATAATGATTATTCTTTTGGGTATCTGACCATTAACCCAATGACAACTCTAAGAAGATTTCAAAATGCCACATGACTAGAAAAGTAGTAGATGACCTTTCTGATAAGCACATATTTTTATGGGAAAAACTAGTTCTTTATAAAATGATAGTCTGTAAGCTGTCTGTTCTAAGTAGTACCTATAAAATTTCACTAAAGAATAAACTAGCAAGATGATAAACATCATCAGGAAGGATTTATAAACCTTCAGGGACAAAACAAGTCCCTTAAAGTCAGTTTCTTCCACTCCTTCCCTTAAATCAACAATAAAACAACAAACCTGCCCTGTCACCCCTACAAAATCACAAGCATTTATTATCACCTGGAATACTGAAGTTCTTGTCATCTCATCCCAAAGAAGCTACAAGAGACTAATATAAGACCAAAAGGGGCAATTAAACTGAGCTAAACAAAGGAGGAGCTTCTATTTGACCAAACTAACAAAAGATCTTGAGGCCTCAGAAAGATATGCCTGTAATCTACAACTAAGAGAAAGTGACCTTCAACTCCACAGCAAATCCCAACTATGACCCTTAATGGCTAGGGGTAAATTCAGGACAAATCAAAAGTGTAACCTTGTAAAAAGGGCGTTAAACAACTTATTCCAAGAGAGAGTGCCAGAAGCATGTACAGGAAGAACTTAGATAAATCCACATTTGGTGGCTTTGGGGAAATCAGGGTGGTTCAGTGGAATAGAACTAATTTTTTAAGCTGACCTGGAAGATAACCAACAATGGCCTCACCACATGATCTGAGCTGCTAACACAGAGAAGCCAAGAAAGGCCTTTCTGTGGGGTCCAAATAGCACAAGGCTGAGCAGAGGTTGCTGCGGGGGTGAGGTGGAGTGGGGGGGAGGCGGGGCTTCCTTCTTGGCTGCACTTGAGGATTCTTGGATTTCCATTTCCGTGCTGCCCACAGAAAACCAGGATTTTCTTTCTCACCTCTTCATCCTCAAATCCTACATCTCCACCAGAAGGGCTCATACCTCATGTCTTTATTTCAGGCTACTGCTTCTAGACCCTAGAACACCCTTTCTCCTCTCATTTTCTCCCTACCATGACACCTAACTGGCTGACCTCTATTCATCTTTCAAGGCCATGCACCAGCTCAGCTTCTCTGTGAAATGTTTCAAAAGCAATGGAGGACCCTAAGAGGTGGAGGTGTGGACATTACAGGCTCTCTCAACAGACCACCTGAGTCCTGACTGCCACAGCCTGGCTGTGTGACTGTGGGCAAGTTACCTAACCTTTCTGAGCTTCAGTGCCCTAATTTGTAAAATGGAGACATAAACAATTTCCTACCTCATGGGGGCATTAAGAGGCTGTGATATTATGATACAATAAGAAATACCCATTTGTCTTCATCCAGATTCTGGTATAAAACTCCTAAAACCTTTGGAATTTCCTGAGTGGCTGGGGTGGGAGGAGCATCTTTTTTATTCATAATAAGCCCCTTTTAACCATACCTGAGTTAATCCTAATGCAATAAGACTCTTAAAGGATGGGGGCTGGGTGTCAGATGAACCAACCATGTGATTAGAAGATTAGAACTTTCAGTCTCACTCCTGATCTCCAGGAACAGACCAGGACTAGGGATTGAGTAAATCACCACTGGGATGACCAATGATTTAATCAACCATGCCTATGCAACGACACCTCCATAAAACCCCAAATAAAGGGGTACAGAGAGCTTCCAAGATGGCTCCACACACACCGCCATCCCCATCTCCTGCCCTGTGATCCCTTCCATTTGGTCATTCCTAAATTGTATTCTTTATAATAAACTGGTAATAGTAAGTAAAATACTTTCCTGAGTTCTGTGAGTCATTCTAGCAAATATTTGCACCTAAGGAGGGGGTCTTAGGAACCTGTGATATGGAGCCAGTAAGTCAGAAGTACAAGGTCACAACCTGGGACTTGCAACTAGTGTCTGAAGGGAGGGCAGTCTTGTGGGACTGAGCCTTAACCTGTGCGATCTGAGCCAACTCCAGGCAGTTAGAGTCAGAATTGACTTAAACTGTAGGACACCCCCCTGGTAACCAGAGAATTGAAGAATTAATTGGTGTGGAAAACCCCCCACTTATTTGGTGTTAGAAGTATTGTAAATGTAGAGGAAAAAAAGAGGCTTTTATTTTAGAGGTATAAATGATTTTTACATTTAAAGAACTTAGGATGGTGTCTGATGTGTGGTAAGCACTCAACAAATAACAACTCTCAATTTTGTGCTGATGAAATGTTTGTGAAATATTTAACACAGTATCTGGCACATAGTCAGAGCTCATATTATTAATTCAGTTCATATGCAAAAACTAGGCATGTAATTTCAGACATATATTTGTTGGGGGAACAAAACTAGTCATTAACATCATTTAGCTATCTTTGTAGCTCTTTACACAAGGGAGTTTTAATCTTTTTATTGACATTATTAGTAGAGAAGCCCCTTCAAGAAATTAAACACCACCAACCCTACTTATTACCATTTTTGAGTAAGTAACAACCAGTATCTATTTCTTCTGCATTCATTAAGCACCTACTGTGTGCCAGGTACCATATTTGGTGCTAGAAACACAAAGATAAGCAAGACTCACCACCTGCCCCTTGAGGAGTACCCTTTCCAGAAGAGAAGATGGACAGACAAATACATATTTAATGACAAATGTAATGGAAAAAAAGGTAGCTGATTAAGGAACTGAAGAATGGCAAATGGCCCTATTTTTTGAAATAATTTTCTAGAACTAATGAATAATGATATGTGTAGAATTATATTTCATTCCATTCTTACATAATGTTCAAATATTTTTTCAAAGCTAACTTTATTACAATGATGAGAAAGTTTACTTTTTTATAGGGATGGAACAGGGAGTAGGCAGAATAATGGCCCCCCCAAAGATTTCGACGTTCTAATCCCGGGAGCTAGTGAGCATGTTACATGACCTGGCAAAAGGGGCTTTGTGGATGGACTTGAGGTTACCATTTCAGCCCAGTACAATCATGTGGGCCCTTAAAAGTAGACAAGGAGGGTAAGAGTCAGAGGGATAAAAGAAGAAGATGCAGGAGAGACCCAGAGCTTGACAAGGACTCTCCTCACTGTTGCTAGCTTTCAAGATAAAAGGGGGCTTCCAGTATCTGAGCACAACCCCTGGTCAACAGCTAAAAGGACATGGGACCTCTCTCCTACAACCACATGGAACTGAATTCTACCAACAACCTGAATAAGCCTGGAAGTGGCTTCTTCCCAAGAGCCTAGCCCCACCAACACCTTGCTTTGGTCTTGAGAAACTTGAAGCAAAGAAACAAGCTGAACCCACCACACTTGTGATCTACTGGACTATAAAACTGTGCTGCTTTAAGTCACTATGTTTGGGGTAATTTGTTAGAGCAGCCACAGAAAATTAATATAGAGAACAGTAAATAAATGATGTAACTTTTTTAATTAAATCATAACTGTGTACATTAATACATTTATGGGGTACTGATTTTATATACAATTTGGAATACTTGCATCAAACTGGTTAACATAGCCTTCACCTCACACACTTAATTGTTGTGTTGTGTTAAGACATTTATATTCTACTCTTAATAGATTTGACATGTACCCTTGCAACATGTAACTTGATTTGGGCCTTTACCGTGTCATTAGGATGGTAAGTCCAAGATTTCTCAGTAGCGGGTAAATAACAGGAATCAAGTCTCTGAGAGTGACACGTGGATAGTTTTATTCCTCGCTTAAAACTCTCCCCAGAGCTCCACGCATTTCCCAGCCCAGGGTTTCTCAACTTTGGGGATACTGTCAAAATACAGATTCTGCTTCATTGAGGCTGGGTGAGGCCTGAGAGTCTGCATTTCTAACAAGCTTTGTGGTGACACCCCTAGGGCAACTTGGAGCCGCAGGATAAGCCTCCACTCCCTGAGGGAAGAGCAGACAATCTCTCTGCTGCCACTCTCCACTCTCGCCCTTCATCATTGTCACCGAACCCTTTAGGACAAAAATTCATCTGTCTTATTGCAGATGTACTCCCAGAGCCTGAAGGAATGTGTGAAATAAAACAGGTGCTCAATAAATATTTGCCAAATGAATGAATAAATTAATATTGACTCTGAGTTTCTAGAAAATAAAAAAAAAGAATAACAGAAAGGGAAATCAAAGGGCCAAGGGAGGCAACTGGAAGAATAAAAAACTGGAGGAGGGTGGGTCAGAGAGCAATAATTTGAAGAAAGGCATCTCGGTAGTGGTTTGAAGTTAAAGATGTGGGTGTCTGGGTATCTGATTTCAGCCTGGAGGAAAACTGGAGGGAGAAACCAAGAATCCAATTTTCTCAGAAAGTAGTAAGTCAATGCAACTGTAAACAGCTGATTTTCTATAGTTTTCACTGCACACACAGTTGCACACATGTGCACGCACACGCACAGGCATAGTTTCCTTTTTTCCACATCATTAATACCCAGCTTGTGACCTTGTCCTACTGATATGATAAAGCTGGGGACAAATTCAGATTCATGCTCTTAGCTACTCCCATCAATGAGTTCTCTTCTGTGAACTTGGGGAAGGAAGTAAATGATGTGTCCGCATGTCTGGCCAACAGAAATCTCAGCTGTCTTGTCTGGCATGAAAAGTCTCCCCTTTACTGAGGTGGGAGGACACCCCTGGGATTGGGCAGCTTGTCTCCAGCTGGGGTTGTTTTTGTTTTTGTTTCAAAGTCACCAAGACCTCCAGAGAAACAAAGCAACTGAGTTTTTTGTCTTGTTTTGTTCTAATGAGTCAAACTTGCCAGGGACACAAAGTTGAAGTCTGCCCATAATATTCCTATGCTTCCCTCACATCAGGCTAAGGTTCTAGCCAATACTTCCTTTCCTTGTCTCACAGAAGCTAATATTTCGTAGCTCCCTAGCCATGACTCTGCTTATACCCTGCTTCTAGAACTAGCCAGGAAAATTGTGCTCATTATAAAAAATGCTTTCCCATCAAATATCACTTTTTTGTTTGTTTGTAGTTTTTAGGAAGATTATTTAGAAAATGAAGTAAAGAGAAATGTCCCCTTTCTTTTCTAGTGGAGAACAAACATCTGGACTTTCCCTATTTCTGATTTCAGTTTCATGACAACACTGAGCATGTGACCTAGATCTATTTCAGGGGAAACCACAAAAGCCCAGGGTTTCACCCAAAAACGAGAAGTCCATTTATTTCCCTCTTTTCCTGGGTTTTTTCTTTGTGACCAATGAATGCTCCCAGCCTTGCTGTGAGTAGTTCACTGGAATGAGAAGGTCAGGTCGAGAGGATTTGGAGAAATAAGGGCCTTTTTGCACCAGGGCATGAGTCATTTCAAAGAGGGTGTCCTGGGGAACCAAACTTCAAGTTTGGCTATTTTTCCCAATCTGACAGCAATCTTGAAAGCCTTTCAAAAGGTCAGTGGAACTGATTTTGAGGGCCCCTCTGCATGACTGTGTGTGAGGCTCAGAAGGGAAGAAGTGATGGGAAGCTATGACACAGCTCCTGGCAAGGGCTGGCAAATGGGGTGCCATTAGGAGATCTGTACGAGTGGCTGCCAGCCTGTTCACAATGCCATGTGTGCAGGGCTCCTGGCCCAAAGAGCCATATGGGAGCAACAGGAACGCTGAATTTACCTGCCCAGGGGGTTTCCTGAGGCTCACTCCACCTGGGGGTGAGCTATTTTAGCTGTCCCTGTATGAACTAAATGCCAGAACGCTTAGCACTCGGGCCCTACTGCTTTCTCAAACATCTCCACATAAAAGTGACAGCAGATTTGCTACAAAGTCTAAGTACAAGCCATGTCTCTGGTGTGCAGGTTTGATGAGATGTATAGTAAATTCTGCTACATGACCAACCAAACCATTTCACTCATTTCCATTTGCAGATGCTGGGATACAGAGGTGGGACCAATGAGGAAACAGCAAAGGAGCTGCAAATGTTTTCACTGGCTTGGAACTGTCAAGATGGAATCTCTCCAAATCCTGGCTATCCAGCTGTAATTAGCCTATTTTTCTCTTTTCTTTTTTTTTGAGACAGAGCCTCAATCTGTCACCCTGGATAGAGTACTGTGGCATCATAGCTCACGGCAACCTCCAATTCCTGGGCTCAAGCGAGTCTCTTGCCTCTGCCTCCCAAGTAGCTGGGACTACAGGCACCCGCCACAATGCCCGGCCATTTTTTGGTTGCAGCTGCCATTGTTGTTTGGCGGCCCCAGGCTGGATTCGAACCCGCCAGCTCAGGTGTACGTGGCTGGCGCCTTAGCCCATTGAGCCACAGGTGCCGAGCCTAGCCTATTTTTCTCACAAAATTAATCTAGACTGGTCACAGTTCTGTGGAGGATGCTTTGGAATAGGGCAGCCATACCCTACCAGAGCCATTATTTTCCCTTCAGCGAAATACAAGACGTCTGTCATCCCCACCTAGTTGTTCTCAGGATGAGTTCCAAGATCTGCTATACTCTAAATTAGCTTCCAGGTGCACAGTTTCTGAAATCCTGTTTTCTAAAGTTTTCAATCAAGGCTAGCATCAATTAGCAACTTTCTAAAATGTTTCCAATTGGCGCAGTTGTCAATTCTAATATAATCTCAGAGGTCTTTTGGAGAGCCATTAAAGTGGGCAGAAAATCCTCAATGAAGCTCATTAAAAACTCTTCCCCAAATGTCCAAAAATTTCAGAGGTCATGGCTTTGCATCACTTAAGCTGGAACCTAGAATGGACATCAGTGCCATAAATGCTTCATGAGGCTGTGGCCAGTCTCAAAGAGAAAGAAACCAGAAAAGTCACCCCCTAGGCCCCACACAGCACCACATTTTGTGAGATTAGTTAAATCTGATTTATAGATGGAATCATTTAGAAAAATCCTCTGGAATCTGCAATCTGCAGACTGGATTGGTATTAAGTACAATGATGAATGTTATTCTGAGCTGATTGGAAGAAAAAGAACGGGGTTTCATGAACAACACAAGCTGCTGGTCAGTGAAGCTACCTGCTGCGCACTGTACATCTCACAACCCCATCTACCCATCAAACAGAGCTCCCCACATGTGTCAGCACTGCACTCAGCACTGGGCACTCAACGCTGAACAAAATAGTTCTTGACTCCCAAGGCCAAATCTTAATTTTTTTTTTGAGACAGAGTCCCACTATGTCACCCTTGGTAGAGTGCTATGGCATCACAGCTCACAGCAACCTCAAACTCTTGGGCTTAAGCAATTCTCTTGCCTCAGCCTCCCGAGCAGATGGGACGACAGGCGCCCGCCACAATGCCTGGCTATTGTTTTGGTTGTAGTTGTCATTGTTGTTCAGAAGGCCCGGGCCAGGCTCGAACCCACCAGCCTTAGTGTATGTGGCCACCATTCTGGTGGATGGTTCAAGCCCCATGGAGAGCCATGCGTAGCAATTCTAGTCACAGGTGCTCATCCTTCAGCCTTCCCAACCCAGATGCCAGACACGAGTAAATGAGCCTTCAGGTGATTCCAGCTCCCAGCCTTGAGTTACCCCCAGCCTCCCAGTTTTCCTACCTCAGGCCCTGGATTTCACAGAGCAAAGGCAAGCCAACCCTACTATGCCCTTTCCAAATCCCTGACCTAGAAGATCCCAGCCCTGGAGGAGTGGGAGTGCCTGTAGTCTCCCAACATCTCTCCTCTCTTCCTCAGATTCTCTTAACTAAAGAGTCAAATCATATCCCTCTTTTTCTCCTTCCTAGGACCTACATAGTCATAACCAATATATCCATTCCTAGAAAGTAAAAATCCAGAGACTCTGGCCAGCTTATCCCCTTCAGTTGTTTAAGAACACAGACCCTGGAGTCAAATCCTGCCTCCATCAGTTTCTAATTCTCTAACATTAGGATTCACTGAAACTCCCAAACTTCAGCTTCTAATCTGTAAAATAGGAAGAACAGTACATGCCTCATAAAGTTGTTTTCAAGATCACACTGAGGGAATCAGGTAAAGTTCCTGGACTGTGGCAAATGCTCAAAACATTTTAGCTGTTTTAAATCATGTCTTCCCTGAAAAGAAGAATCTCTCATCACTTACCCCTTGTAAGACTTGAAAGCTGTCATTGTTGGGTGGTGGGTCTTGATCTGGGTCAACACCAACTCTAAAAGTCACCAGAGAGAAAGACAAGGAGAAAAACAGAAAGTATTAGCTTGGCCCATGGCAGCCATGCTGGCTGAAAGTAGCACAAGGCTGACCATCTTCCCAAAGCAGAAGGAGCAGTTAGCTAAAAGGAGAGGAAGGTGGTCATGCGGAAGTCATGAGGAAGAGGTCATATACCATTTCTGGTCCCAGAGGGCTGGAGGGGTGATGAACGTGATGTGCTTATGCCCTAAGCAAGGCCTCTGGAGCATGGCACATGCTGCCAGTTATTCACATGCCTTCCTGCACCAGGTGGTCCAGTTACCAAAATGTGGATCCCACTGCATAGGGCCCTTCTGCTCTGCTGTTTCTTCATTTCTTCCACACTGATCTGCTTTCATTTTACTAATATTTTGTTACAACATTTTTTTTCATATACTCAAAGAGGTGTTGAAAGAATTTGTAGTGAACCTCTGTAAATACACTAATTCTATCCATTAACATTTTATTATATTTTCTTTATTACCTATCTACCCATTTCTCTATCATCCATCTTATTTTTGGATGCTTTCAAATAAAGTTGCAGGTATCAGTATACCTCCCCTAAATACTTCAGCTTCATACTGACAGAGTCTCTCTCCTTGACCAAACTTTAGTCAGGTTCCTCTAAATCCTCTTTCCAACTAGGCCTTGGCTTTCGGGCTTCCATGTCCATCTTTGCATCACCCAATTTTAGCATAAATCTTGCTAACTTGGTTTGGCCAGAACCTCCCACCCAAATATCTGATCAGGTTTCTCATCCTCCATCATCCCCCAGGTGATGTCTGATCCCTCTGACCTGTCTTTAGCAGGAATCCTGTTAGGTCGGTTTAGCAGGAATCCCCCTTAGCCCTGATGTTTTCTCTCAATCATTTTCCATCCATTCACCCCTCTGACTTGCCCCTACTGCAAAACCCTATCACAGTGGTCCCCATACCAATTGTGATAGTCCGGAATGATGTCTGCCCTACCATTTTTAACAAGTGTCAGAATAAAGTCCTGACCTGCTTTTAATCCTGGTGCCCCCATAACCTCTTGCATCAAAGATGACTGGAGAACTCAAACATCTGAGTGAAGACAGAACAAATGAAGACAGAAAAAAAGCAAAATGGCAAAATTTACTTAGAACAAATTCCATAAAAACATGAGGGCAGGCTCGGCGCCTGTGGCTCAACGGGCTAAGGCGCCAGCCGCATACACCTGAGCTGGCGGGTTCGAATCCATCCAGGGCCGCCAAACAATGACAGCTGCAACCAAAAAATGGCCGGGCGTTGTGGCGGGTGCCTGTAGTCCCAGCTACTTGGGAGGCGGAGGCAGGAGACTCGCTTGAGCCCAGGAATTGGAGGTTGCTGTGAGCTGTGATGCCACAGCGCTCTATCCAGGGGGACAGCTTGAGGCTCTGTCTCAAAAAAAAAAAAAAAAAAAAACATGAGGGCAGTTGTCTTGGCTTAGTAACATACCAACAGGTGCTCTATGCACCTGTTCATTATTTATCCCTGCACTTTCCTCACTCTGAGGCAGATTAACTGGGATGTGGATGACGTGGACAACATGGGAAATCAGGTAGAGAACAAGAATGCCAGGAAAAGCCCACATCTCTCCCCTCACTCCCTCCAGTATTGCAAAGAACGGACAGGTCATAAAAGGTAAACTGAGAATAGAACTGTCAGCAGATTAGGTCTGATTTGAGCTTGAAGTGGGGTGCCAAGTGGGGTGCCGAGTGGACTCTAACACGGGTGTTCTTTGCAGTCTATACCAGGGCAATGACTTTAAGGACCAAACAGTAGATGGAAACACAAATCCCCATGTGCATGCACTTAACTTTTCTTCTGTTCTTGCCCTCCCTTTTGCCTACCTGTGATGCCAAGCACCATTCTGAGCACTTAGTTAAAACCTTTTGTGCGCCTCGCACCAGATCTCCACCGTGTGGGCCTGAGGTTTGATGGGATCTTTGTATTACATTAGATGGACCTTGCTTTATGTCTAGAGGCTACTTCCAGGAAGGGATTTCTGAGGGTTGGAGGTTTGTCCTCACAAATGGACGTTATATGGAGACCTTTGAGCAACAAATCTCACAGAGATCTTCTGACACGAAAACCATCTACATACAGGAGCCTAAGAGGTGTCCACAAAAGTCACACTCGAGCCCTAGTGCACGTGACACGTCTAATGAACAAAAGCGGTAGAGAGGAGGCTGCATATTGAATTCCCAGTTGTTGATATTTAGCCCTTATCTGTTTTAAGAGCTCCTTAATGTATTTTTCATAGCGATAAATCCTTTGTGTGGTGGTTTTGTCAACATTTATAAGGTTGTAGAGAGGCATCCAATATTAGGCCTTGTTCAGTGGATTCTAGAGCAGCACAAAGACGCTTTATGCCGGACTAATTCTCTTAAGATAGGTTTCCAGGTGCAGGCTCAGTGGGGCAGAGTGCTGGTGACTGCAGCATCTCTCAGACAGCCTACCAGAGAGCCAGGTGCCCTGACTGTCCGCCACCTAACTCCAGAAAAGCTGTAGAGGGGCACAGAGTACAGCATGGCCAAGAATGTGGCACTTCTGATCTGTGATTAACAATCTCTGCTTTCTGCACTGTGAATTTTGAAAGCAGTGCATTAGCTTTTGTGAGTGGCTTCCATGTCAGTAAAGATAAAACAAATGGACTTTAGCAGCCCACATGAAATAGGAAGCCTATGCATGGCTTAAATGTGTCCTATGCTACAATGAAGGAAATAAAATCAAATATAGTAAAAGCTGCCAAATGAAATTTAACCCTCTCTATCCTTTTAACTAATCTCTATTAGGAGAAAATAAATCAGTTAAACAAAAATTCAAATAGATTCTGCTTAACAAGAGCTGCTTATAAAAAGTAGGCTTTGACTATCTTCACTGAAGTCCTGGAAACATCAACGGAACTCATCCATTCATCCTGGACCCACATGGCCAGGCCAGAATTCAAAACAGCGAAGTCCCAGATGTTGGAATAAATTGAGAAACTCATGAAATTAAGGCGGCTACCCTAATCTCTTCCCAAATGTGTGAGGCCTGCCATTTTGTTCTGGGGAACTAAGAGTGATTCTAGGTCTCTACAAAAATTTCTGCAATGTGAAAATGTTTCATACATGCACCACCTACCAATAGGTAACCACTAGCCACCCCCATGTGGCTATTGAGCACTTGAAATGGGGATAGTATGACTGAGCAACTGCATTTTACATTTTAGTTTTCATTAACTTTATTTATTTATTTTTTAGACAGAGTCTCACTTTGTCACCCTCAGTAGGGTGCCATTACAACACAGCTCACAGCAACCTCCAACTCTTGGGCTTAAGTGATTCTCTTGCCTCAGCCTCCCTAGTAGCCGGGACTACGTCTGCCACAATGCCCGGCTATTTTTTGTTGCAATGCTCATTGCTGTTTTAGCTGGCCGGGGTCGGGTTCGAACCTGCCACCCTCAGTATATGGGGCTGGTGCCCTACCCACTGAGCCACAGGCACTGCCCAGTTTTCATTAACTTTAAATAGCCACACATGGCTAGTGGTTACAGCACAGTACAGATTCTAGAAAGTATCTCTCTAACATCACTTTTTTCCCCTACGAATAAAATGACAACTGTTTGCTAACTTTTTGCCTTCCCGGTGGTAACATCTGAGATTCCTGCTGGGATCCTGTAGAGACACAACTCCAAGTCCCATAAATAGTATGTAAAAATTTTGCTTGAACTGGTTAGAATCTAAGGGAGACAAGGGAGATTCCTCCCTTAGTGTATAAAATAAATTTTAAAACACTCTTAAATCTCTTCTTTATGGATGAATGTCATAAACATGAAAAGAATAACAAAATTAGAAAATTCCCATTTTCCACCCCCAGTGTAATAACTGTTTTAACTCAGGATCATCATTGGATGATTTTACCACTGAGTAAGATGGTTATTGAGAATCTGTCCAGTCACATCGTGTCAAAGGATCACTGTACAGATAATGTTTTGATTATAAAACCAAGTATCTTTATAGTGGAGAGATCACTTCCTTAACCAAGTGATCAAATGTAATGTCACTAGTAAAGGGGCAGTTTGACAATATATACCACCTGATGTGACTCCACAAAAAATATATGTCACTTTTACTGTATTTTTGGCAAAAAATAATATCTATTTTTAGTCATGAGGGAAAAAAAATCACAAAAATCCAGATTGTGGGACATTTTGCAAGATAATTATCTTGAATGTCATAAGAGACCAAATAAGGAGGGAAATGTTCTAGATTAAAAGCAACTAAAAAGATAGGACAACCAAAGTAAAGGCTGATTAGATCCTGGATGCTGTGTATGTGTATGTGTGTGGGGTGTATATAAAATTCATGTCACTTTTTTTGGGTATTGTGATCATGCTAGAGACTGGATTCTTAGGAGACTCATGCTATAGTATTAAGGGGTGTCCGCAGGGTACTTTGAGTTATTTTCAAATGGTTGAGAAAGAGGGTAAAAATGACCCCAAAATTAACAATTAGTGAATCAAGGTTAATGCCTGTGTATTCATTGTTATATTTCTTCAAATCTTTTACAGATTTCAAATTTTTCACAATTAAAAGAGCATACCTTTGGTGAAAATATTACAAAAACAAATCAGTTTATTTCCTCTCTCTCTGTCTCTCTCTTAATTTAATCTAATCTAAACCTACTAATGTATACCTATTGGGTAACTCAGGATCTCACGTTATTTCAGGATCTGAAAACTGAAAGTTGTAATGATTCATGGACATGGGGTGTATAATAGGTAAATAAATATATGTAATAGGCAAATAGGTAGATACAAATTCTAGTAATTATGTGATTTTACTTTC
>CAUYRH010182844.1:0-18253 GCA_963574655.1 Perodicticus potto
CTTCCATTCTTGAGATACTTTGCTAAGAAGAATATGTTCCAGCTCTAATATGAAGCTAATTTATAGCTTTAATATGAAGGCTAAAACCCAATTATAGCACAAGAGTACGGGGAAGGGCAAGGGAGGGGAGGGGAGGGGGGAGGATGGGTGGAGGGAGGGCAATTGGTGGGATCACACCTATGATGCATCTTAGAAGGGTACTGGTAAAACTTACTAAATGCAGAATACCAATGTCTTCATATAGTGATTAAGAAAATGTCATGAAGGTTATGTTTAACAGCTCGATGAAAATATTTCAGATTGTATACGAAGTCAGCACATTGTGCCCCATGATTGCACTAATGTATGCGATTATGATTTAATAAAAATTTAAAAAAAGAAAAAAAAAAAAAAAAAAAAAAAAAAAGAAAACCAGGAAATGAAACCAACAACTTACAACCACCTAATCTTTGATAAACCAAACGAGAATGTCCACTGGGGTAAAGACTCCCTATTAAATAAATGGTGCTGGGAGAATTGGATATCCACATGTAAAAGACTAAAACTGGACCCACACATTTCTCCACTCACAAAAAATTGATTCAAGATACATAAAAGACTTAAATTTAAGGCATGAAATGATAAAAATCCTCAAAGAAAGAATAGGAAAAACACTGGAAGATATTGGCCTGGGGAAAGACTTCATGAAGAAGACTGCCATGGCAATAGCAACAACAGCAATAATAAACAAATGGGATTTAATTAAACTGAAAAGCTTCTGTACAGCCAAGGAGACAACAACCAAAGCAAATAGACAATCTACCCAATGGGAAAGGATATGTGCATATTTTGAATCAGACAAAAGCTTAATAACTAGGATCTATACAGAACTTCAATTAATCCACAAGAAAAAAACCAATGATCCTACACATCAATGTGGAAAAGAGATGAACAGAACCTTCTCTAAAGAAGACAGATGAATGGTTAGCAAACACATGAAAAAGTGTTCATCATCCCTATTTATTAGAGAAATGCAAATTAAAATGACCTTGAGATATCATCTAACCCCAGTGAGAATGGCCTATATCACAAAATCTCAAAACTGCAGATGCTGGCACAGATGTGGAGAGAAAGGAACACTTTTTCATTGCTCATTATTATCTCAACAATTTGAAGCTTTCTATTTCTGTTTAAAGAAAAAGGATACCAGGGAAAACCATAGTAAAAGGAATAGATTTCTGTGGTATCTATTTAAAACAAACAAAAAAACCCCACAGAAACAGAAAGCTTCAGTTTCTGATATCAGTTGGCAGAAATAGAAAGCTTCCGCTTCTATTTTCAGTTGGCAGAATAGACAAGGGATTAAGCTAAAAATGTATGAGTTACAATTTGTCAGAATTCAGGTCTCTACATGTGGGCAGACCTGGAAAATGTGAGTAATTAAATCATGGAGGCAAAACCCCAACTGTCTCTTGGTCTTTTTATTTGAACTTCTGGATAAAATAAACCTGAAAGAAAGAGTGTACACACTTGTGAAAGTGAATCAAAGGGAGTGGCTAAGAAGAGGGAGTTGCTAAGGTCTTTTTTTTTTTTTTTCATTTCTTCAGTTATAAGTTACCTAACTCTTTAGCCACAATTTCTTGCCAGGAACAAATTGCCAATTCAGCTCCAGTGGAAGAAGATAAGGTATTGTAAATGTTTCTTTGGTTAATGATGTTTATTAATGCTTTTCTTCTTTGTTGAGGTGCCTAGCTAATTACAAATGATAAAGACCTCCCTCCATAAAAGAATAAAAAAAATTAATAGATAAGGCTTCTTCTCCTAAGGATTTTTCTGTACGAGTCAGAGAGAATTAACGCTGAGGTGGTTCAAGGTTTGTACTGCATAGAGGGGGAGAGAATATGCGTTTCCAAACAAATTAGAGACATTCTTTTACCAGGAATTGTAAAACCACAAGTGAAGTTTCCTGTAAGTCATGGTTTTGGATTTGCTACCTCTGTATCTGTCAACATAGGTAAAGAGTAATAGAATATTCTCAGAATAATTGAGCTGAAACCCTTCCAACTTTGCAGAAAAGTGGGAGTGGCAACATGAATTTCAATCCTAGTTATTGATATATGGAACTAATGCTCTGACTAACGGCTCCCCCTCATCCAGCACCTCACTGTCCTGGGCATTGTTTCATGGTCTGTTAGCTTTCTTCTCTTCTATGGAATAATCTAAGTCCTTGATCACCCACCTTCCACTAGGTGCTCTTATAAACCATGCCAAACCATGCCATCCATCAGAAAATGCCTTGAGGGGATTAGAGAGGCACTGGGAAGTGGGGGAAGATGTTATCTTCTGATATGCACAACTCCATGAAGGAGTTAATATCAGTACAACCAGCAAGGCGAGAGGACTTGAATAATCTCTCAGGGAAAGGGGGAAAAGCATCCTTCCTACTTACTCTCTTCTCCTCTTGTTCCTCCTCATCCCTCTTCTGATTTTCTTTATTCCCATTAGTCCTCCTTCAACACCTAATCCCTGTCTTTTGCCATTAAAAACTTAAAGAACATCCAGCCTGGGCCCGCCAAGCAACAATGATGGCTACAACCAAAAAAAAAAAAAAAAAAAATGGCTGGGCATTGTAGCGGGCACCTGTGGTCCCAGCTACTTGGGAGGCAGAGTCAAGAGACTCGCTTGAGCCCAGGAATTGGAGGTTGCTGTGAGCTGTGATGCCACTGCACTCTATCCAGGGTGACAGCTTGAGGCTCTGTCTCAAAAAAAACAAAAAACAAAAAACTTAAAGAACATGAGAAATAATGACAAAAGCAATAGCATTTGGAGTCAAGAGAATGAGGTTGTCGTTTGAGTCAGCTGTTAGCTAGCTGTGCATCCTTATTCAGCTCGTTTAACCTCTCGGGGCTTTAGTTCCTTAGCAGTTAAGAAGGTTGGAAGACGTCTTAGGGGGACTCCAAGGTTCTTTCCAACTTCGATATGCTAGGCGCATGTATGTCTGTGATGCCTTTTCTTTTTCTTTCTTTTTTTTTTTGCAGTTTCTGGTCAGGGCTGGGTTTGAACCCATCACCTCCGGCACATGGGGCCAGCACCCTACTCCTTTGAGCCACAGGCGCTGCCCTGTGATGCCTTTTCTTACTTTCTCAATTCTCTCCAGCTTCTCCCCTAAGCCCACTGAGAGAGATAATCAGTTTATAGCTCTGGAAAACTGCAAAATAGCAATTTATTTTGAAAATATGTAACATAGTAGGCTTCTGATTTAGACATTTATAGACTTCTCTGGAAAATATAATTGCCCAACACTTGTACAGAAAAAATATTTCTTACAAAATCTCATCCTAAAATTCTAATACCCTTCAGAAAATACTTTACACCGTTGGGTTAAATATTATTAATGGCTGGCTTAGTGCTTCATTAAATTTCTTAAAAAAGAAAAGGGAAATTGTTCCTCTTGTATGTTCTGAGCTACACTTGATAGACTAACAAGGGAATCAATGAAGTGTAATATAACTGGATATTAACTTTTAGAGAGAAATTAGCTTTCGTTAGAGAATTATTGTTTCAAGAGTCTGTTACAGGTTAAAAAAAAAAAAAGAAAAGAAACACCTCTAGAATAACCACACATGGAGGTAGAAAGATAAAAATCCCAGTCCCTAAAATATTATTTTCTCCCCTTTCATGTTGCATAAGCTTTGGAAAACATTTTTCACATGAATTTAATTCATGAGTTTTGAAAAGACAAAGCTTAATATATACTGTATACAGTAAGCAAAAAGCTGTTTAAATGAATATGGCCTTAAAGGAAGTAGAGAAGGTATTTTCAAGGTGGCATTTGATCTGTGAAAAAAAAACAACAGGTAAGTTCCCGACATTTTGTTGAGGTATAGAATTACTACAAAACTACGGTTTTCTTTTTTTTAAATAAAATCAAGTCAGCCTAGGATTATCAGCTTTTGGAGTAGGCAGGAGCCACACCTAAGGCATGATTTAGAGGCTGGGAAGCTATCTGGTTAAGGGTATGTCTAAGTTCCACAGTATCACTGTTAACGCCAAGTCATGCTGAAACCAAAACTCTGTCTACACACGCCTCTCCCCTGATTCAGTTATTTGACTACAGAAAACCAATATTTCTCAGGGCTCTCATTCTTTATTTTTCAGATGGGCAGGTGATGTCAGGAACTTCCCGGTGATGGGAGTTTCAAAGTCTAAGAATTTGATTTATTTTTACTCATTAAATCAATGTGAGAAAGTATTTTGTCATAAAATGACAAATGACTGAACTAGCTACGTCTTTGACCAGGAACTAGTTTTAAAAAACTTAGAAGTTGAATGTAATACCAAAAAAGATGAGGAAATCTGAGTCCTCTTATTTAAGAAGACTGGTTTCAGAGGGTCTTGAATGCGTGAGAATAAACACAAATGGGCCTTAACTTCTCAATTTCTCTATTAACATTTCTCACTTAATTGTGCATGATTTCAAGTTTAAATCAATCAAAAATGGTGGATAGAGCCCAAACAATGGACACAGTAAACCAGTAATAAGTATTTATGAGAACCCACTTTTGGCAAAGTCCTGAGCTAGGTGCTGTGGGGTGTACACAGTTTTATAAGAAAAAGAAAATTGGTCTCAGAAGCTCACTCTGCTATTAGAAAGGCTAAATATAAACATACAGAAACAAAACTAGTGCTGGGATAAATGCCAAGAGGGTAGCACAAACTAAATTATGAAATTTGGCTGCCAACTGCCAGAATCCAGTTGTACTCTGGTGCACATTAGTATTAAAATGTGACACAATTCTCTTAAATTCTCTTGCCTGCAGTATTCTAATATATAAAATAATATTGTTGGGCTAGAATCTCGCTAAAGTCTGTTTAGCTTTTATGATATATATGATACATATATACATATGGACAGGTACTTTTTCAAAAGCAAAATATGTACAAAGAAATGATTAACTGTATCTGTATTTTGATTCATTTTCCTTAGGTTTCCCAATGGATCCTCTAGCATCGTCAATCAGCCGGTTTGCCCTGGAGTTTAGCAAAGAGCTGGCTGAATCTGCTGAGGGCAAAAATATTTTCTTTTCACCCTGGAGCATCTCAACCTCCTTGGCCATGGTGTATTTGGGGACCAGAGGTACCACTGCAGTCCAAATGGCCAAGGTGAGTGAAAGAAGTTGGTCAACTGTTCTCTGTTGCCTACATGCTAAATGCTTTCTCTACCTTTAAACTTCAGTTTTCTCTTGAAAACCCAATAGTCCATATTTTACAACAATATTATCCAGAATGAAAGATATACTCTAAAAAATGCTAGACAGCAAAACAAAGCCTAGTGAAGGGAATCGATGTGAAAACATCTGCAAGGAAAACCATTTAAGAATCTTTGTCTTTTAGGAAAACAAAATGAAGAAATGATAAGGTTATCAATTTTGACTCAACACCAAAACTGATTTTATTTGGATGATTAAAACATTTTGCAAAGTAACAGGTCAAACTTTAAATAATAGTTATTTAGCATGTTTCTTTCTCGAAAGGATTTTCTTGATAACACAGAAGAAAAACTTGAGAATTCTCTTCCTCATGCTTTGTGTTCACTGTTACTTTGTTCAATCTCTTGTCTCAATGAATCTAATCTCTCCCATAAACAAACACACACACACATACATACAGACACACCACACACATACACATATGAAGAAAGCCAAAGATAACAAAACAGCCATATGTGCACGTGACATATATGTATGTATATAAGAAAGTGATTAGAAAGAAAATATGTAAGTGTTATACATATACATAGTGTTCCTCTATGTGCATATTAATGTGTTTTTAAATAAAAATAAAAGAATAAGTTCATCCCTAAATTATGCAATAATCCAAAGGCTGAGTGACATGATTTTCACCCAAGTGGGTGCCGTCTGTGCCAAGCATGGGAATGAACACAGTGGGTAATTGTGAATGAGGTTGGCAGAATTCAGGTTCTGTCAGTTTGGGCATGGAATATCACCCTTACTCTTGTAGTTCACAAGATATTGGGTGGTTCAAACACAACAACAACAATGACATCCTGGTTCACAAATTGTTAATGACTGGTTGATTCACTTAACCATTACTGTGACAGACTTAATCTTAAGTGGATTTGAATTTGAATCTATTTCACATAAATACATTTCTCAGTGTTGTTTGTTCTTGTTTTAAATAATAACAGTACTCAATACTGATATGAAACCATTTGAAAAACAAGTACACACCCACATGAAAGAAAAACACAATCAAATTCAAGGGGGGGAAGAGGAAAGTGCAGAAGAGGGAGGGGTGAGCTGTCACCTAATGGGCACAATATAGGAGTATACAGCACACTTCCTGGGTGAAGGGCTCAACTACAACTTGGACTTGCCTGAGAAATGCAAACAAGGCAACCTAATCATTTATGTCCTCATATTAATCTGGAAAACAAAAATCTAAGAGGTTCCTAGCTAATTCATTAGGCTCATTTGCAAATGAACCTAATGAATTAGCTAGGAAAGAAGTATTTCTGTATGAAATATTTTCATGCAGACTTGAAAATATTAACAGTTTCAAGTGCAAATGAACCTAATGAATTAGCTAGGAACCTCTTTTTGTATCCCAGGTGGTCCTTGTTCCATTAGGTCAGCACAACCCTTGATACAATACACCGTATTCCTTATCGTACGTTGGGTCCTGGATGTGGGAGAAGGAGTTACAGCCTTCTGTTCGGCTGTGGCACAATTCAGAGGAAATTGGGATACCCACATCCTTCCTCTTCACTTTCAAATGAAATGCCGGGTTCAACACAAAGATTATGTCCATATATGTCAAGAGGTGGTAGACAATGGGAACTGAAGTACCTAACTAGAAAAAAACAACTAAAATCTCTTAATTATTCAAATAACTGGGACAAGGACGACTGTTGCTTAAATTATCTAAATGATGGTCTCATTTAGACATTTAGCCTTCTTAAAATAACCATGAATCAAAGGGAAACATAGGAAATAAGGGAATTTTATGTCAAGGTATTCCTAATGTCAGCCTAAATATTTCATAAAAAGTGTTAAAACAAAGAGACTAGAAACTTAAATTATTTAAAAGCAGCTCATAACTTACTTACTATTAGTTTAACACATCATTTAAGTCAAACCAGAGCTCCCTTCTTTAAGTTAATTAATTATATGTTCTGCAGTCATAGTAGTAACTAGTTTCTATCTAGGAATGTGTATTTCCTGTGATGACCTCTTTGCACAGTGTACTCACTTGTCTTTTTGTTGAAATTACAGGTGCTTCAATTTAACAGGGACCAGGCTGTCAAAACTGGTCCGGAAAGTGAAAAGAAAAGAAAAATGGTATATCTTATCTTTTAATATCCACTTGATGATTAAGGAGAAAGCACTTTCAGCATGTGTATTTTAGTGGTAATTTAAGCAAACTTTAAAGGGTAATTTTCTTAGAAATATATATGCAAATTATAGAAATATTTTCAGAACACATGTACAAAATATCTGCACATTTTGGACAACCATTTATTCCCATCTCCTTTTTATCACTCGCAAAACCTATCTACTTTCAAACTTGTTCTTGTCTGCTTTTGTAAACTAGACGTGAAGATGGTGATACCCCTGATGACAATTCATTTTCTGCACTGATAACATGAAAGAAACATTTTTAACTACTTCAGGATTGTTTGCAGATTTTGTTTATACTATTCCAAATAATTTCATTTAGCTGTAGGTCACTGATATTTATGTAGCTCTTGTTCAACATTTTTATTTGACTAATTCCTCTTCTTTTGAAGGAATCCAACTTGGGCAAGGCTGAAGAAATATGCTCTGATTTCCAAACACTCATTTCAGAAATCCTCAAGCCCACCAGTACCCATGTACTTAAAACAGCCAATGGGATATACAGTGAAAGAACATACCCATTTCACAACGTAAGTGAAAATGTCTTATCTTAAGCTAATGGGGAAAGAGAGCACCAAGGGGGAGCAATCAATTAACTCTTTGTACATTTCTCCGGGGATACCAGGGACAATTTTAATGTGGTCAGTACTTCCCTGGAAACAATCCTTTAGACAATACGCATTTGGTAGTAAAGGAAACCAATAATGGGTCTCAAACCAGATCCAGTGATCAGATCTTTATGTCTAGAAGGAAGAAGTAATGCTCAGAATAGCTGTGCACACATACAGAAATGTGGTCTATATGTCTGGGCCAGTGTTTGTTTCATGAAAAACAGAGAGGAAAATTATGAATTCCTTATTTAAGAAAGGTAAGTCTAAAGGGGCAGAGAATGATGTTGCTCACAGGACTGTGGCTGGAGAGTGTGTATCTGAAGGTAAAGAAGTGGGCAGTTTTCACAGTAGGTCTTTAGAGACTGTGAGAACATGATGTAAGAAATAAGATCAATTCTGATGGGTGCAGTTGCTCATGCCTATAACCCCAGCACTCTGGGAGGCTGAGGCAGGTGGATTACTTGAGCTTAGGAGTTCAAGACCACCCTGAGCAAGAGCAAGACCCAGTTAAAGATGGAAAAACTAGCCAGGCATTATGGCTGGTGCTATAGTCCCTACTACTCAGGAGGCTGAGACAAGATGATTGCTTGAGCCCAGGAGTTTGAGGTTGCTGTAAGCTATGACACTACAGCACTCTACTCAGGCTGACAGAATGAGACTATGTTAAAAAAAAAAACAAAAGGCTCGGTGTCTGTGGCTCAGCGGGCTAAGGCGCCAGCCACTACACCTGAGCTGGCGGGTTCGAATCCTGCCCGGGCCCGCCAAACAACAATGACAGCTGTAACCAAAAAATGGCTGGGCGTTGTGGCGGGTGTCTGTAGTCCCAGCTACTTGGGAGGCGGAGGCAAGAGACTCGCTTGAGCCCAGGAATTGGAGGTTGCTGTGGGCTGTGATGCCACAGCACTCTATCCAGGGTGACAGCTTGAGGCTCTGTCTCAAAAAAACAAAAAACAAAAAAACAAAAAAAGGAAGAATTGGCTCGGCGCCTGTGGCTCAGCAGGCTAAGGTGCCAGCCACATACACCTAAGCTGGCGGGTTCGAATCCAGCCCGGACCCGCCAAACAACAATGACAGCTGCAACCAAAAAATGGCTGGGCGTTGTGGCGGGCGCCAGTAGTCCCAGCTACTTGGGAGGCGGAGGCAGGAGACTCGCTTGAGCCAGGAATTGGAGGTTGCTGTGAGCTGTGATGCCACGGCACTCTATCCAGGGTGACAGCTTGAGGCTCTGTCTCAAAAAAAAAAAAAAAGGCAGAATTTCAACTCTCCTGTACTATTGGTTTAAACTCTACCAATACAGCCCATGGCACCTTTGTCCTCTGTAAATACTGAAGTGCTTTTCAGAAGTATGCCACAAACGAGGGCAATGATTTGCCTCTCTCAGGGATGACCATCACCTCCTCTGGTACAACCAGAAAGCCAGGGGTCCCACGGGCAAAGAGTGAGACAATTAGACAGGGCAGAAGGACAGGAAGGCACAACAAAGCCATCTTGTGATTTCTAACAGTGCTATCCATGCTCCTAGAACATGAATTTTGGATTGTCCAGGACTTGGGCTTTGGTATGACTAACAACATAAAAATTGTCCAATGGAATCTTAAAGGACTGGCAGGTTTATGAGCTCCTGTATTAGTCAGAAGTAGGAAAGGGAATTCTGCTCAGGGGGCACTTGAGAAAAAGAGGGATATGGACAAAAAAGCCTCTCTTTACCTTTTCACATGCCCTGATTTAAGACAGGAAATAGTGCCTTGTGAATATTTAAGTTTTCTTTTTACTAGATTAGAAATTCCACATAACATGGACTTCATAATCTTTAAACCGCTTCCTGGAAGAAGCATTAACTCACCACTTTTGACTTCCTACAATCCCTCCATAAAGGAAGAAAACTGAAAGGCTTTCACAACTGTCCTGAAGAATAAATTATGTTCCCAAGGCTTCCTCAGCGGCCTCAGTCACAGCCCATGTGTGATGCTCGCCACAGGGTGAACCCCAGGGGGCTAAAAGGCGGACACCTTGCTTTTGTCCTCAGACTGTCTGACAAAACCTCTGGCACTGCTTAGAAATCAATTCTTAAAACCTTTGACTCTGTTTAAAATCAGTTTTCATGGCAGAATATTATTTTCTTCAGGAGCCCTCCACAAAGTTGTTGAGTTTTAGCATTCATAGAAAGAACCTGCCAGACCCATAGGTTTTACTTTGGTTCCACCCTTGTCACAGAAAACTGAGTACAACTCCCAATTCTATTGGCCACTAGAGCACTCCTGTTATTGACAGAGTCCTGTATTTTTATTCTAGCCTCATTTTCCAAATACAAATAAAAGTAGAAAATAAGAGTATGTGGCAGTCCCAGAACTGTGGGCATCAGACCTTCCCTCCCTGCCTGGACATCCATGTGGTTGGTCAGTGCCCTGCTGAGTTTGAAGAGACAAGTGTTAGTTTTTGGCTAAAACTGAGAGTAGGGGAAACAAGGAAGGGAGTGATGCCTTGGAGTTTGCAATTGTCCATCGACCTAGTTCTTTGGATAATCTAAACAGGTTTGATTTCTCAGTTCTGGAAAAACTCTATAAAAGGAGATTTTAACCTCTGTCTTTCAGAAATATTTAGAAGAGGTGAAAACATATTTTGGTGCAGAGCCACAGTCTGTGAACTTTGTGGAAGCTTCTGATCAAATCAGAAAGGAGATCAACTCTTGGGTGGAAAACAAGACTGAGGGTAAGTGTTCACGAAGGGGCTCAGCAGGGCGCTTTCTCTGGCATCATTGAATTTGTATCATGTGTAAGTATGTCTATTCCTTCAACAGAACTGTGGACACATTCTAAATATTCATTTATTTCTACTTATGCCCATAATTTTCAGATTCACAATTTTCCTAGTAGGTCTTACCTCACACATGTAAGTTCAGCTACCACTTTACTAAGTAGACAAGAAAATTACCATATCCCACAAATTCCAAAGAGGAGTCCAGGAGTAAAAGAGCAAGAAAAGTCAAAAGATATGTTTAAACCACTGCTGACTGTCTGGTTTTAAAGAAAAATAGCTATTGATTTGTAACCAAAACGTAGTCATTAAATATAATCTCAATTACTTTTCAAAATAAGGTCACAAACGGATTAGGGCTAAGTTGCTCTAAACACACACACACTACAGTGGTTTCATAATAAGATAAAAGTTTATCTTTCTCCACATCCAAAGTCAGATACTTGCCCTAGATCAGGGGGGTCTCTGTGACCTGCAAGGCCATCCAGAGACCCAAGGCGTGGTCAGCTCTGCTATCCTCAGTACCTACTTTGGTTAAAGTGTGTTCTGGAGGCAGCTGGTGCAGGCTTAAGAGAGCCAGTTTACTAACCATTCCCATCCCCTCCCAACTCCCCCTTCAATGACTTTAAGGTGATAGCTTTGAATCTTTTAGGGTGAGACTATTTCCACCACGGAAATGGGCTACAAAATAGAACCTCCTCCCTGAGCCAACTTGCCAGCACACTATTGGAAACAAAATCAGAATGCTGTATTTCATGTAATTGTTGTTCTATTATACATTTGTTTCTATAGCTATATTTGTTTGAAAAAAGGGAAATCAAGAGGTTAAATATACCTAATTTTAATTGTTCTTAACTATTTTTAAAAGCCTTATTATATATGTTATACACAATCCTTAGAATTAAAATTATATTTTTTATTTTTTAAAATGAACTTTAAAATATTAATTCTTTTTTTTAATTGAAAATTTTAGGTAATAGATAAAAGTCAACTATTTCCCATTTTCCCTGCATGTGTATATTTTTTATATACAAACATAATATAAAAACTTTCTTTTAAAGGAAAGTACAACTTTTCTTTAAAAAGTTAATTAACCATAATTTTTTGTGATTTTTGGTAAGTCTGGATTTATTGCTATCTTAATATTTGGGGCTTGCTAATTACTATAATTTTTTTTCTCTCCTTTCCTCTGTTGCACTGATAATGTCCTTATTTTTCTTTCCACTGTGTTAATGAAGTACCTGAATATTGAAAGGCCAAATTCCGTTTTTCTTGTAGAAAATTACACCCAGCACTTCTCTGGAAGATTTTAGAACTCTGTCTCTTTTTTGCTGTCCTGAGGTTTCAACAGTACGTCTAGGCAGGGATCATTTTTATTTTTACTATTCAATTATTTATTTTTTAAAATTCTGCATGGCACTGATTTCAAATCTAAATTTAAAGACTCCTTCAAGTAAAGAAAATTGTGTATATTTGAAATGGGGAAAATCACTTATTTTGTGATTTTCTTCTCTTCATTCTCTCCGTTCTTATCCTAACTGCTCCTAATAAATGAACTCCAAACTTCAGAATCTATCCTACATGCCTCAACTTTCAATTTATACTTACTTTTCATCTTTTTGTCCTACTACACTTTTCCATCTTATGGGTTCATTCAGATACTCTAGCCCATCTAATTAAGAGTTCCACTTTGACAATTATTTTCTCCCTTAAAGACCTATGGTTAATGGTTATATCTTTTGCGTGGGTGAAATCTATCAACTCTCTTTGTCTATTTTTAGATCATCTTCTTGCTGAAATAATTCTCTTATTTATGCATGCTGAGTTTGGTGCTTCTCTTTCATACGGTTGATTTTCTTAATTGTTTAATACTTTAGGTTAGGTGGCTGTCTTTTTGTTTGAGAGTCCCAGTTCACCTCTCTTTAGTTAGTAATTGTGATCTAATCACAATCACTTGTCTACAGCAGCTGTAGGGCTGATGCTGATGCTCTGTGTCCATTGTCTTCTGCGTATGGGAGAGACTCCCAAACTTTCTTGGACATTTCTAGCTCCTTGGGGACCCAGTGACATACGTCCTCTCACTCATCACTCGAGTGTGAACTGACGTATTTGCAGCCCATCACTGGCACCCAGGAGGTACAGAAAGATAACAGCCACAGTTTCTCTATACCAATGGCTCCCAATTCTGGCCACACATCAAATTGAATTTACTGCTTTCTATGCCTGACTCCAGATGAATTATTCCAGATACCGGGGAGTGAGACAGAGGCATCAGTACTTCTAAGTCCTCAGAAGATTCTAATTTGTTATAAATGGAATTATTCCCTTAATCTCACTGATGCTCCTCCACCCTCAACCAGCTCCATGAATGCTTGGACTTTGAGTTTCTAACTCCCTGGGCAACATGCGGACCTCCCCAGACGTCATGTGCATTGTGTGTGTGTGTGTGTGTGTGTGTGTGTCTGATTTCCTCTATCGGTCTAATCCTCTATACCAGTGGTTCTCAACCTTCCTAATGCCACAGCCCTTTAATACAGCTCCTGTGGGTCATGACCCACAGGTTGAGAACCACCACACTATACAGTCTTAGGGATTCTTCAGATTTTCCAGTTCTTTAATGGCATCTTGGTTTACAGATGTAGTCTTTTTAACAAATATTCAAATATTTGTTCTAAATCTAAAAGCAGAGTTTGACTATAGATACCAAGTTAAAAAAATAATAGTACTTTGACTATGTTTCCTAAGGCTGAAAAAGCATAAAAACTACACAAATGTTGCATTTTAGTCATTAAATTTGCTTTTCATGGATGAACAGGTTAGCAATTCTGAAATTATTTTATGCATATTTCAAGATTGAGCAAACAAGTAAATTCTCGTATTGGGAATCATGACAGCCAGAGAAAAAGAACTGCAAATAAAGAAAAGGTAAAGACTAGAATGAACCCCATGCTTTCGGATTGGAATTGGAGGTCTCAATATGACCTTGTACCCTTTAACATATACAGAGGAAAATAATTAGATAGATAAATATGCAAATAGATGCAAATTTGTCTACAATACATGTATTTCTTAGCTCTGTTTACTAAGAGGGCCTGGAAGCAACGAAACTGGGTAGTAGTCAGTGTATCTAACACCCAGGTCTTGATTTCTCAAATTACCACAAAACAATAGCCGTGTAGTCTCTCAACAGTTGTGGAGGGCAGGTGTCAAAATCAAACGGGCAGCCGGCCGCACTTCCTCTGCTCAATCTGTGGAGGAAACTTTCCCAGGCCTCTCCCAGCTTCTCCAGCTTGCTGGGAATGCTTGACATTCTTTGGCTTGGAAAGGCATCATTCCAGTCTTTGCCTCTGTCAGCACACGCCTTTGTTCTTGCATCTGTGTCTCTCATGTGTCTCCGTAGCTTCCTTTCTCTTTTCTGTGTGTCTACTCTGAATTCCCTCCTTTTCTTAAAGACAGCAGTTGCTCGATTTAGGCTTATTCTAATCCAATATTACAACATCTTGACTTGACTACATCTGTAATGACTATTTCCAAATGAGGTCACATTTACAGGTACTGGGGGTTAGAACACGAACGTGTCTTTCAATATTGAGGGGACAATATTCAACCCACAACAGTGATGTTCACAAAAATGCAGAACCTGAATATTTTCAAGAGGAAACATCAGAAAAAGCCACTTAGAATTTGGGGGCATTCTACAAAATGAAGGGAAAGTCTTTTTCTAAAGAGCCAAGGTCATGAGAAACAATGAAAGAATGAGAAATTGTTCCAGATTAAAGGACAAGAAGAAATTACAACCAAATACAACATGAGATCTTGGATTGATTTCTGTCACTAAAAAATAAGACTTTGTTGAAACAACCGATGAAATGTAAAATGATGTGTTAGTAGTATTCAGTCGATACTAGCTTCTTGGTTTGGATCGCTGGCATACACAGGAAGCTATTATGATGTTTTATAATCATCTTTATAAATGTGGCCTATAGCCAGGATGTAAATATACTGTTTTCAATTACTCATTGTTAGCTGGTAAGAAAAGAATTTATTGTAGTTTAATAGCATAACTCAACTTTTAGAAGAACTTTTTTATTACTTTTAACTTTTTTAAAGTTGATTTTCCTCGCTTTTCATATTATCTGCCCATAACTACTTTATTTCTTCTTTTTATATAATTATATCCTATTTAGTTTATTTTTGTACATTCATTAGCATTTTGAGAAAAATGTTAAAGAATGGTGGTCATAGCAGCCATAAATACCCCTAATGTTTCTTGGGTAGCACGATTATGGAATTTTGTTGGAGAAAAGCATTCTTTCTCATTTTATAGGAAGTATTCTTTCAATTTGGTTTACAAAGACACAATTTTACAACTGATATTTAAATAGATTAAAAGTAGGTTTTACATCCATCAAGATGGTGAAATAATTTTTCTCCTATCTCCCATCAAAGCAATTTTCTCATTCTATTTGGGTTGCTATAACAAAATATCTTAGAATGGATCATTCATAAATAAGAAGAACTTACTGTTCATGATTCTGAAGGCTGAGAAGTCCAAATTCACGGTGCCAGGATATTTAGTGCCTGGTGAGCACTTGCTCTTCACTTCTCAGATGGTGCCTTCTCACTGTCAGCACATGATGGGAGAAGCAAACAGGCTCCATCAGTCCCTTTGATGAGGGTACTAATCCCATTCCTGAGGGAAGAGCCCTCCTGATCTGAAGACCTCACCTCTCAGTACTGTCACACTGAGTATTAGGTTCCAACAATAGAATTTTGGAGGGACACAAGTTTTCAGACCATAGCAACAATACATTATAGATTTCCTACTATATGTTTCTTACATTTCTGAAAAATATTAATTGGATTTATTTGTTAGAACTTGATTTAGGATTTATTTGTCTATATTCACAAAAGATATTTTTTTACAGGTGGGGATTTTGAGTTGCCTTCGTCACGTTGTCATACTGTGAATGTACTAGCTTGATAAAGTGATCAGAGGACTTTCTGTTTTATGCTTTGAAACTGTTTTATTAGTGTAGAGACTTATCAATTACTTGAGAGTTTAAACGCATTTGCCTACCTAAGTGTTGAGGGCACACACCATTGGTACAGGAGGTAATCATTTGACAGTTTTAAAATTTCTGTCATGTTTGATTTCTTTTTTTCAGGTTTCCTACTAATTCATGAGCTCCTTTTAATATTTTCCTGAAAACCCATTCATATTGTTTTAAGATTAAGTGCTACAAGCTATCACTTATAAATTTTAAATCTCTCCCATGTTTATATACTGAAAACTCAGCCTTGTATTTTGAGTTATCTATTGCAGGTGGAAGCTATGTGGCTTAGAGGTTGTTCTCAATTCAGTTCTATTTACCTCAGGTATCAAACATGTTTCCTCTACAACAAAGCTCTAATTCTTTATTTTACATATATATATAAATTATATATATAATATTTTTAAAAGTCTTCTAAGGTGCTTTAATAGGGAGTTTGGAGAGAATTTATTGGGGTTGCTAGTCAAATCTCAGTTTATGCAGTAACTTGAACGATCTGATATAAATGATTGCACCAAGTAATCTTTTGGGCAACAGAAAAACATTGGTTCAACCTTTCAGATGTTAATCAGAGCAACTTACATTTTGTGGCTACAAGCAGAAGTAAAAGAAAAGGAAACCTTTCAGTCCCTTAAAATAGTTAAGATTGTATATGAAACCAGCACATTGTACCCCTTGATTGCACTATTGTACACAGCTATGATTCAATGATAAAGATAATAAAATTAAAAAAAAATAGGAGTATAAATCAACACAAAGGGAAGTTTTCATAATTCAAACATGAATTGATAATAATGTGGAATAATGCCTCCTGACCACTGGGCATATTGTTTCCCCAGTGTTTCTCTCTTTGCTCATAGCTACTCTGCACAGGAACCACACTTACCCATACATTGCCTTGTTCCTGGAAAATCTAAAATCAGGACTGTAAAAAGAAAAGTTTGAAGGTTCCAGAGAAATGGAAGTCTAGTTGCCTTTAATTAAAACGTGCATTTTGCCATTGTCATACTTTAAAGAACTTGAAAAAATAGTTCTTCATTTTATATGGAATCAGAAAAAACCTCGAATAGCGAATACATTACTCAGAAATAAGAACAAATCAGGAGGTATCACATTACCAGACTTCAGGCTATACTATAAATCTATAGTGATCAAAACAACATGGTACCGGAGCAAAAACAGAGTGGTAGATTCATGGAACAGAATAGAGAACCAAGAGATGAACCCAGCTGCTTATCATCATTTGATCTTTGACAAGCCTATTAAAAATATTCTGTGGGGGAAAGAGTCACTATTTAACAAATGGTGCTGAGTAAACTGGCTGGCAACCTGTAGAAGACTGAAACTGGACCCTCACCTTTCACCATTAACAAAAATTGATTCTCACTGGATAACAGATTTAAATTTAAGACATGAAACTATAAAAATACTAGAAGAGAGTGCAGGGATAACACTTGAAGAAATTGGCCTGGGAGAATATTTCATGAGGACGACCCCCCGGGCAATTGAAGCAACACCAAAAACCCATTACTGGGATCTGATCAAACTAAAAAGCTTTTGCACAGGCAAGAGCACAGTAAGTAAAGCAAACAGACAACCTTCATAATGGGAGAAGATCTTTGCAGGTTATGCTTCTGACAAAGGTCTGATAACAAGAATCTACAGAGAACTCAAATTAATCAATAAGAAAAGAATAAATAACCCTATTTCTATGTGGGCAAGAGACTTGAACAGAAACTTCTCTGATGAAGACAGGTGCACGGCCTACAGACACATGAAAAAATGATCATTGTCCTTAATCATGAGAGAAATGCAAATCAAAACCACTTTGAGATACCATCTAACTCCAGTAAGATTGGCCCACATCACAAAATCCCAAAACTACAGATGTTGGTGTGGATGTGGAGAGAAGGGAACACTTCTACACTGCTGGTGGGAATGCAAGCTAATATGACCTTTTTGGAAAGAAGTTTGGAGAACACTCAACTAAAAGTAGACCTCCATTCGATCACGTAATTCCTCTACTAGGTATATACCCAGATAATACAAAATTATTTTACAACAAAGACATTAGCACCAGAATGTTTATTGCAGCCCAATTCATAATAGCCAAGACATGGAAACAGCCCAAGTGCCCATCAACCCATTAATGGATTAACAAATTGTGGTATATGTACACCATGGAATACTATGCAGCCATAAAAAAGATGGAGACTTGGCTCGGCTCCTGTGGCTCAATGGGCTAAGGTGCCAGCCACGTACACCTGAGGTGGAGGGTTCAAATCCAGCCTGGGCCCACCAAACAACAATGACGGCTGCAACCAAAAAATGGCCGGGTGTTGTGCCCTGTAATCTCAGCTACTTGGGAGGTGGAGGCAGGAGACTCGCTTGAGCCCAGGAATTGGAGGTTGCTGTGAGCTGTGATGTCACAGCACTC
>CAUYRH010182845.1:0-21101 GCA_963574655.1 Perodicticus potto
AAAACTTTTTATCATGCTGATTTGTTAGAAATTTAAAGAGGGCATTTCCTATGGAATTTAATACCAAAGAGAATCATCTTTTTATTTTATTTTACATTTTATCAATATCCTATTACAAATGTGGCACATACTCATTCAAAAGACAATTTAAACACTAAATTGTGCTGAGGCCTCATGAGGACTCTGGCTGCAACGTGTGTTCCCATCTTGGCACCAACACTGAGTGAGTGACCTGTAACCACGAAGGAAGAAGGCGGGGAGGGGAGCTGCACATGAGCAAAAACAAAAGAGGGTGGCCAGCGTCTCCCTGCTGCAAGTTCAAGGACCCCCCCCATTAACATTTCCTTACACGAAGTCTCTGGAAAGAACATATCGGAGTCACCTTCATCACTTCCTTCAGAGAAGACGGTTCTCACTCCTGCTTCATCATGAACAGGGTGAACTTTGAGCAGATGTTTGCCCTGTGATTTATACATTCTCCAGACTCTTTGTCATCCAGAAAGAATAATAATTCTCTTGCCTGGCACTTAAGAAAAACCAACAAATGATCACTATTTTTTAATCTTTAGGTTTAAAGTTGTCAAGTGGAAAGACATTCAAGTTGGAGATGTCATTCGTCTAAAAAAAAATGATCCTATTCCAGTAAGTGAACAAGCTTCTCTCCTTCCTTGCTCTACCTGGCTCCCCCGGACCCCACACTTGATTTCTTGCTGGGGACGTGGGGGTGCGGCTCTGTGTTACTAAAGTGTTTTGTTTTCGACAGGCTGACATTCTATTGCTGTCCAGCTCTGAGCCTAACAGCCTGTGCTACGTGGAAACGGCAGAACTAGATGGGTAAGTTTGTCTTTAGCAGGTCTGTTTTCAAGGAGGCCTTTGACAGCACATTCATCATGCTGAAATCTGTGCTGTCCATACCAGGGTCTCGGGCCCTGCCTCTGCCACTTGCTGCCGGGCTCAGCAGCGTTCCTGGCATCTGTAAAGCAGAGCTCTCTGTCTCTGCCTTTCCCCACATTTCAGAGAGGGTAAAGGATCAAATGGGAGCATATAGGTCTCATAAACTGCTGAGCTGTCTCCAGACAATATCACTGTTGACATTAGTAACCATTTCAGAGAAAAAACAATTTGAAAGTCTTTACCAATAGGCAATTTTGAATTCCTCTTTTATTGGTATTGGTTATTATGCTATCATTTAAAGAAGAATAACATTCTGTGTTGGACCAGTTTCCAATATCTTTATTGAGTACTTACGAGGTTGCAGGCACTTCAGATATTAACTCATTTAACCCTCTCAATGACCCTGAGACCCATGAGGAAACTGAGGCCCAGGGAAGTTCAGCAGCATGCCCTAGGTCACACAGTAAGTGGCAGATGGGACTTTCTTCCCTGTATTTTGTTCCTCGTACCTTAGATGTGCAAAACTCTGCCTTATGGAGAGCAGAGATCATGCGAGTGAAAACCTGGTCTGTCTTCGCTCCACAGACCAATTGGTTGACCATTCAACCTTCACTACACGCATAAAATAGCTATTATTCCTGTGAGTAAGAGATTCTCTAAAACTTTATAAATTCTAACACACACCCATCAGAAGAAAATATCAAATTGAGAACTAGTGGTCAACTTCCAAGTACATGGAAATTCCCAAGTAGGTTTTTATGAAGCCGGTTAACGGCTGTCCACCATGAGAAGGTGTCCTTGCTCTCAGGAGCACGTGTCCTAGCCTGCCCCTGCCTGGCCACGTGCAGATACCTTACCTTGCACTGTGGGGGACATGCCCAGTATTGGGAATGAAGCTATCGCCACCTTTCTCAAACAAGATTCTTTTAAAAATGTAATTCAATTGTTTACCCTGGAAAATAATTTGACAGAGGCCAAAGAGAATTTCTGTAACAAATACATTTTATAGAATCATCTTGTGATTAAATGTTAGAAGCGATGTTTTTAAGCAATAGTTTGGTAGTCCGAGCTGGTGCTGAGGGGTTCAGTTAATGAGAAGGAAGCTTGTGGGTACCTCTCTCTTCTTCACAATAGCAAACAGTGAAGGGGACTGGCATTTCCTAAGGTCAGAAACTTTCTCTGCCTCAGAGGATAACCTCATCTAAACCCAAGGCTCCAAGGTAAACAGAGTTTGAAAATAGAAAAAGCTAATTACTTAGCCTTCCTTTCCAGGGAGGCCAAATATTACTTTGTGCGATGAACTTTATATTCCCTTTCAAATTCCAAAATTTGTTCATTTAATTCTTTCTTTTTCTTTTCCTTTAGAGAAACCAATTTAAAGTTCAAAATGTCACTTGAAATCACAGACCAATATCTCCAAACAGAAGATACATTGGCAAAATTTGATGGTCTGTACCAAACTCGTCATACTTTGCTTTAAATTTAGATACTTGTTTTAGTTCCTATGGGTTAAAATCAGAAACTCTTTTGTATGTGATTAATTACGTGAATCTTTATCTTTTTTTTTTTTTTAAAGGTTTTATTGCATGTGAAGAACCCAATAACCGATTAGATAAGTTTACAGGAACACTATTTTGGAGAAACAGAAGTTTTCCTTTAGATGCTGATAAAATTCTATTACGTGGCTGTGTAATGAGGAACACAGATGTCTGTCACGGAGTGGTCATTTTCGCAGGTACTTTGGAGTTTCTTGGGAAATTGTTCTACCATGAGCTTTAAAGATTTAAAGGAGAAATTGCTTTTCTGTCTTTTCGCCACCAAAAGCAGAGGTAGAGTGATTTTGTTGACATGCTAGCAAATAGATTTTCCCAATTGTTGATGTTGAATTTTTCATTTTTAGGTGCTGACACTAAAATAATGAAGAATAGTGGGAAAACCAGATTTAAAAGAACTAAAATTGATTACTTGATGAACTACATGGTTTACACGGTATTTATTTTTCATCTCAGATGAGAGGCTGGACTGTTGTCTTTGCTCTAATTTTGTGGTGTGTTTTTCTAACGCTCAGAAATCTGATCTCTTTAGATGGAATAGAAACATGCTTGGTCATGCCAAGTTTTGAAAGCAGAGAGAAGGGATTCCTATCTTTTCCAGTAATGCCATACGTCTAACAGGAAAATCCCCTTGGGAAGGGAAACTTTAGTTATAGAGTTCCCTGACTGCTTTGATGGCCAGTGGAGAACCAGGAAATCCTATATAAATTAGTGGGAGCATGCTCCTCAAGTCAGTACAGGGTTGATTTTATTGCTATTACTTTCCCATAGAGGTGGTTCTCTTAAAAGCAAACGATTTTCCCTTCCCTAACATAATCTGTATACATCCAAATACATGGCAAGGCTGAAAAGAAGGTGTACCGAGGGGCCCTAAGACCACTCTCAGGTTCAAGGACTCATAGGACTCAGCGTATAGTTGGACCCATGACTGCGTCTCATTACAGACAAAGGACAAGATCAGGAAAAGACAAATGGGGCGAGTCTGGAGGAAGCAGGTCCCCTCTCAATGCAGCCACACACACAATAGGCATTTAACTTCCCCAGTGACAACTGACGTTGGCACGTATGAAATGTTACCTCTACCAAGAAGCTCAGTAGCTCGTTTAGTAACTCAGTGTCCAGTCTTTTGTTTTTTGTTGTTTTTTTTTGAGACAGAGTCTCACTATGTCACCCTTGGTAGAGTGCTGTGGCATCATAGCTCACAGCAACCTCCAACTCTTGGGCTTCAGAGATTCTCTTGCCTCAGACTCCAAGTAGCTGGGACTGCAGGCGCCTGCCATAATGCCCGGCTATATTCTTGTTGCAATTGTCATTGTTTAGCTGGCCTGGGCCGGGTTCGAACCTGCCAGCCTTGGTGTATGTGGCCAGTGCCATAACCACTGTGCTATGAGAGTGGAGCCGTGTCCAGGGTCTTTGACTGGGAGGTCATGTAGACACCGTCTGCGTGGCATGTACCAAAATTCCAGGCTCCTCCCCAAACTGCAGGCCATCACTATAAACCATGGCATCCCAGGTAGGCACAGGGCATAGCTGGGATTGTAGGCATGCAGCACGATGCCCAGCTGAACTGTTCTTGTCAGAGAGTAAGAAAAAAAGGAAGAATCAGGAAACCATCTCCAAATCTGAGTTCCCAAATACCGGCTAAGGGCCAGCCAGGACTTCTAAGAAATCGGTCTCTAAGAAGCAAACAGGACTTCTAAGGAGTCGGTCTCAGGCCTGCTGTGTTAACTCTTTTCTCCCTGTGTCATGACCCCAAATATTAAGTCATCTTTCAATTGCCCAATCAGATTTTTTTCTTAGCATTTGAATGCATATACTCTCAGACTTTATAATGCTTATTTTTTATTACCTATACATATTTTAAATCATACAAAAGGAACATATGAAGGAACTTTTATCCCTGCTCCCACATTTTATGAAAATTTTACTTGAATTTTTCACATTCATCTTCAGCGTCATTACCATGGTTACTGTTAGAGACTCACAAAGACCCCGTCATCTTTCTTCTATGACTAGCTGGTTTGAGGTACAGCACTTTGAAATCTGTGTCTAGAAATTTAGATTTGTCCCTGGAAATTTTATTCCCACATGTAAACCTCCAAATACTGATAGGATAATTGACTTTTATCCATCAGATACATATATACTCATAATTTTCATAAAATAATACTTACCTATTGCTTCTTAAGTGATCTTATTTACAATGTCATTCAATACTTATGACATCACACTCTCAGGAATAATGTTCCAGATATGGGTGAAGTTTCCTTCCCTTTAAAAAAAAACACACACACACAATTTCTGGCTTGGCGCCCTTGGCACAGTGGTTATGGCGCCAGCCACATGCAGAGAGGCTGATGGGGAGGCTGATGGGTTCGAACCCAGCCTGGGCCAGCTGAACAACAATAACAACTGCAATAAAAAAATAGTTGGGCATTGAGGCGGGCGCCTGTAGTCCCAGCTACTTGGGAGGCTGAGGCAAGAGAATTGCTTAAACCCAGGAGTTTGAGGTTGCTGTGAGCTGTGATGCCATGCCACTCTACCCAGGATGACATGGTGAGACTCTGTCTCAAAAAAAAAAAAACAATTTCTGTCAAATGTTTTCTATAAGCGTCTCAATTCAGCATTGTTTCAAGTTGCATGCTAAGGTAAGGTATCTTCTCTAAGCAGTGTATTGTTGTTCAAAGTAAAATGAATTGAGAAAATCCCTAGTTTTATATACGAGTCTTTAAGGATTTGAATATAAAACACCACCTTCTTTTTTGAAAGATAATTTGGGGAGCAAAACCTCATGTTATAGGTGAGATGTAGGATATATTGATTAATTACAGCAATCCCATAGACTTCCAAAGTATTCTTGTGCCACTGTTTTAAAGTGCATTGTTTTTGCAGACTACTCAATTGTACACACGTGACAGGTTGAGCAAGGTTACTTAGCGTCTATGAAACGCATGGAGTTGGGAGTCCATCTCTGGGATGCAATGGAATGTTTCGTGTCTTCCAGATCTTTGTTGTTCTTACTCTGGTCTCTGCTGGTCTTGCCATTGGTCATGCTTACTGGGAAGCACAAGTTGGCAATTACTCTTGGTACCTCTACGACGGAGAGGATGGTGCACCCTCCTACCGTGGATTCCTCATTTTCTGGGGCTACATCATTGTCCTCAACACCATGGTGCCCATCTCTCTGTATGTCAGGTGAGCCAGTCTTCTCTGTGGCCTTTTGCTGTAAGGGAGGAATATAGTATCTTTTGCCGATGTGGCTCCTTCATTTCTAACATTAATTGTTTCAAAGGTCATAAGGAACAAGTTGGGAAATAACTTTCCTTGCAGAATTGAGGGTAATGGGGAAAAAGGAAATTAACATCTCCGTGTCTACCCTGTGCCAGGCACCTTCTATCTCATCCTCTATGAGATAAGGCTGACTAAGTTCAAAGTTCAAATGCAAGTCCTCTTGTTACTCATCATTTACTTGGTGAGATGCCTTCTCCATGGGTTCCAGAGCCTAGGCTTCAAAAAGAGCCTGAATGGAAAACGAAATATCCAATGTACTCAATACTAATATGAATCCAGTATATAAACGACTACAACATGCCCTCATGAAAGAAAAACATAAGTATACTGTGGGGGGTGGGGAAGAAAGAGGGGGAGCATGATTGGCGGGATCTCACCTAATGTGCACAGTGTGGGGGTGTTCAGCACACTCCCTGGGTGAAGGGCTCAACTACAGCTTGAACTTATCTCAGAAACAAAAACAATGTAACCTAAACATTTGTATCCTCCTGTCAATCTGAAGCTGTAAAAAATAATAATTTTAAAAAAAGAAAAGATGTAACTTAGGATAAGAAAATGATCTGTTAAAAGAAAAAAAGTCTCCTGAAAGAAGGCGGAGATTTAGAATGTCTAGAAAAACTTCTGAGAAACCTTTCTAACCTCTGATCTAAGTCTTCCTTATTACCACCCGCCACACCCATTACGGAAAACTCACTGTGCTTCTGGCCACTACCCCTGAGAGAGAAGGAAATTCCCTGCCCTTCAGCCATCTCTCAAAATGTTCTGTTTCTCATCTCGGATCTTAATCCTTGCAACAGAGTCCAACAGAATCAGGGCCATATCTCTGATGAGTGGTCTTGTTTGCTGATATTTCTTCCTTTTTTACTTTTTCTTGCTTTCCTATCAAAGGTCACTGTCACCAACCAATTGGATTTTAGGTCTTTGATAAGTAGGGATCATGCCTTTAAATATACTCTGCAGCCAGAGTCTGTTTTAGTTCCAATAAATAATATCCCACAGGCATATGGGATCACATACACATCTATAATTAGAGGCATTTATTTTATTTTAATTTTATTATATGTGCATTTGTTTTATTTTTAATTTTATTACTGTTGTTCTTTTAACATGAAGAAAAGCCCTGGGGTAGCCATCTATCCTGCAGCTACTTTGGAAAAAACTAAGACAACTATTACCTTTGTTAAAAGAACTATTACACAGATTAATTTCCCCGAAAACTATCAGTGTATGTTAGACAATAAACTATATAGTGTGGGGTTAAGAAATAAAATGAACATTATGTGATGAATATAGTTTTTGTTTTTTTAAACAGAGTTTCACTCTGTATCCCTGGGAGGAGTGCTATGGCATCATCATAGCTCACAGCAACCTCAGATTCTTGGGCTCAAGAAATCCTCCTGCCTCAGCCTCCCGAGTTGCTGGGACTACAGGTACTCACCACAATGCCTGGCTAATTTTTCAATTTTCTAATAGAGACAGCATCTCACTCTTGCTCAGGCTGGTCTCCAATTTGTGAGCTCAGGTGATCCATCTGCCTCAGCCTCCCAGAGTACTGGGATTTCAGGCATGAGCCACTGCATCCAGTCAATACAACTTTTTTTTTAAATTGTTTTTAAAGACATGGTCTTGCTATGTTGCCCAGGGTGGTCTTGAACTCCCGTCCTCCAGTGGCTTTCCTGCCTCAGCTTGATTTCTTTATTTCTCTTAGAAATGAAGGTCCTTTGAAAATATGCTGGGTCAAGCCATTCCAGATAGTGTCTCTGCTTTGTCTTCAGCCTCCAGTAGCTTGTGATCTCATTTAGAATAAACATATTGAGGCCACAGGTCTCATGTGATCTGGTGGTCCTTCCACCCCCTGCCCAATCCTCTTGTGCCTTCACCTACGTCTCCAGCCCCCACTGCTCCAGCGCCCCTGCCCCAGGGCCTTTGCATCCACTCTTACCTCGGCCCTGCAGGCTTCTACTCAGACAGCATCTTATCCCTCCAACCTGTCCCAAGCCACTTCACTCTAACCTCCACTCCCCCTGCCTGTGGTCACCATCTCCACTTACCCTGTTTTTGTTTTGTGTAGAGGACTTTTGCCACATGATATAGTATTAATTTACTGATTTATTTGTCTGTCTCCACTAGAAGGTAATCTTAAGAGCACAGTTGTTTACTGATACATCCTTTGCACCTAGCATGGTGTCTGGTATGTAGTTTGCACTCAGGAAATACTGAAGGGAGGGTAGAGTTATTTTTCCATATGTTTAACTTGTTATAAAGACATCTGTTACCCACATGACAATTTAAAGTTTCCTTATAAGAGATATATTTAATCCCTTATAGTTTTAAAATCTTCGTTTTCCGCTATGCCCTGAGGAACTGAAAGGGCTGCCTTTACCGCCACCCCAGTGATAAGGCAAAGGGGGCGAGGGTCCTCTAGGTTACAGCCCTCTCTGTTCTCATAGGGCAAAAGACTTTGGTAAATAGCCCTAAATAATGACTCCACACTGAAAAGCATATTTTAAAAAACGGATTGGGTTGCAGCATCCCCTGGCTCTGTCTTTGACGTGCCTGTGTCAGCCATTCTTCTGGGCTGTGTGTTCTGAACAGGGGTTCTGTGGCCAGGTGTGCTCAGGAGTGAATGGGACATCACATGGAACAAAGCACTTGGGGGTGGGGGAATGACTGGTCTGGAATGAGCTTGACCCTGAGGCTGGAGAATGGTGTGGTTAGTCAGGGATACCAAGAAGTGGAGTGTGTGGGCCATTGCTTGGCTGGCCTCCTTGTAAATGCTGCTGTAACGAAAGAACTTAGCCTTGGGTCAGTTATAGAAGTTTACTGCTCATAGTTCTGGAGGCTGGGAAGTGTGAGATCACAGCAGCAGGTTTGATAACAGCTGACTCTCCGCCTCATAGAGAGTACCTTCTTGCTTGGTCCTCACAAGACAGAAAAGGCAAACAAGCTCTGTGGGATCTCTCTGATCAGGGCACTAATTCTCTCTTCCTTAGAGTGGGCCCCTCAAAACCAAGTTAACTCCCCAAAGCCCCCACTCGGTACTATCGCTTTGTGATTAGGCTTCCACGTACAAAATGGACTGGGCATGGTGGCTCACACCTATAATCCCAGCACTCTGGGAGGCCAAGGTGGGAGGATCACTTGAGCTCAGGAGTTTGAGACCAGCCTGAGCAAGAACAAGACTCCATCTCTACTAAAATGAGAAAAATTAGCCAGGCATGGTGGCAGGTACCTGTACTCCCGGCTACTCAGGAGGCTGAGGCAAGAGCTTTGCTTGAATCTCCCAGGAGTCGGAGGTTACAGTGAGCTCTGATGATACCCCTACCTGCTAGCCCAGGTGACGGAGCGAGACTCTGTCTCAAATTAAACCCCCAAAAACATATGAATTGGGTTGTGGGGGGACACCCACATTCAGACCGTAGCACCAGACATGTTCCCGTCTGCATAAATGAGGATCACATTCAGCACCCGCCACTCACCCGAGCTCTCTGTGGAGAGTAATCTTTGGTCTTCCTAGTGTGGAAGTAATCCGTCTTGGACAGAGTCACTTCATAAACTGGGACCTGCAGATGTACTATTCTGAGAAGGACACGCCTGCCAAGGCCAGAACCACCACACTGAACGAGCAGCTGGGACAGATCCATTATGTCTTTTCCGACAAGACGGGGACACTCACACAAAACATCATGACCTTTAAAAAGTGCTGCATCAACGGGCAGATTTACGGTGAGTAGAAGCCCAGAGGCATTTCCCAGGGGAAGGGGGGGTGCGTGTCGAGTACAGGGCACTGCCTGGGCCAGGGCACGTCTGCCCAGATTGCTGGTGCCCTTCCTGAACAGTGACCTCCTGGTGGTTGCTCTATTGCTGAGGGCCAGAGGAACATTGTGGGCAGCACTGGGGCCATGCATGGGAGAGGTCAGCACCTAAAGCGGGGTTGCATTTCTCAAAAAATTAGATTAGCATGGGATCCGGTAATTCTGCTTCAGGATATTCACTCACTGGCATTGAGAACAGGGACTCCAAGGGCTGTTTGTTACACTACATCCGTAGCAGCGTTATTCACAATGGCCAAAAGATGGAAGCAGCCTGAGTGCTCGTGGTTGGATGAATGACTAAACAAAATGCAGTGTACACATGCAACGAGATCTCATTTGATGGAAGGAAGGAAGGAAATTTTGACACATGCCACAACACAGATCAGCCTTAAGGACATGATGCCATGTAAAATAAACCAGTCCCCAAAAGACAAATATTGTGTGGCCAAAAGCAGTGGCTCATTTCTATAATCCTAATACTCTGGGAGGCCGAGGCAGGTGGATCACCTGAGCTCAGGAGTTGAAGACCAGCCTGAGCAAGGAAGAGACCCTATCTCTACTAAAAATAGAAAAACCAGTTGGGCAGTTGTGGTGGGCACCTGTAGTCCCAGGTACCCAGGAGGCTGAGGCAGGAGGATCTTTTGAGCCCAAGAGTTTGAGGTTGCTATGAGGTATGATGCCATGGCACTCAACCCAGGGCGATTAAGACTCTGTCTCAAAAAAAAAAAAAAAGACAAATATTGTGTAATTTTTCTTATGTGGGATAATTAGAATAGTCAGATTCACAGTGACTGAGTAGAATGATGGTTACCAAGGGTTGAAGGTAGGGGAGTGGGAATTTATTTAATGGGTACAGAATTTCAATTATGTGAGGTGAAACACCTGTGCCACAGTCTGACTGTACTTAATGCAACTGAGCTGTGTGCTTCAAAATGATTAAAATGGTCCAAGACTGGACAACACAGTGAGACGTTGTCTCTACAGTTTAAAAATTAGCTGGGCGCTGGGAGCGATGGCTCATGCCTATATTCCTAGCACTGTGGGAGGCCGAGGCGGGTGGATAGATTGAGCTCACAAGTTCGAGACCAGCCTGAGCAAAAGTGAGACTCCTGTCTCTACTAAAAATAGAAAAACTGAAGCAGGAGGATTGCTTGATCCCAAGAGTTGAATATCATTGTGAGCTATGACACCAAGGCACTCTACCCAGGGCAACAGGTTGCGACTCTGTCAAAAAAAAAATTAGCTGGGCATGGCAGTGCGCACCTATAGTCCCAGCTACTCAGGAGGCTAAGACAGGAAGACAGCTTGAACCCAAGAGTACAAGGCTGCAGTGAAATATGATCGGGCCACTGTACTCCATCCTGGGGGACAGCACGAGACCTCTATCTCTTTTAAAAATAGTAAATTTTTTATCTATAATTTTGTAAAAAGTTAATTTCTATTCTAATTTTCTAAAACATGCTGTATATTTATAAAAACTATGAAAGCCAATACTGTATTCAAATAGTGCTTCAACTTTTAAATAAAGACTTAATAATATAATTTTTAAAAAGATATAGACAGACATAAGGACTTTGCACTCGAGGGAAACTGTCCTGTGAGCATGTTTGCATGCAAAGAGCACCAGTGAGAAAGGTGGGACCCCGAGGGGCCGAGGAGGGGGTCATGTGCGTGGTGGTGATCTCCTCCGAGTGGGGGCAGGCAAAGCATTTCAAAGGGTGTGATCCTGCCCCTGAGGAACATCGCAGCATACAGAGCCAGGCACCAGCGTTTGAACAGCTATACAAGGCGTTGGCAAACTTTCTGTAAAGAGCCAGAGAGTAAATATTTTAGCCTCTGCAGGCCATATATGGTCCTTATCAACCATTCTTTTATTTTCTTTAAGAACTCTTGAAAAATGTAACAACTGTTCTCAACTGGAGGGCTTTCTGAAGGCCATGAGGTTATCATGATCACTAACACTACATCAGCAAGGTCAGGTGGGGGGGACCTCTGGGCACAGGCAGAGACTCAGTTTGTCCTCCTGTTTGTTTCTCAGGAGACCATCGGGATGCTTCTCAACACAATCATAGCAAAATAGAGGTGAGTCTTTAATTCTGTTTGGGATGTGAGGGAAATTGGGTGTCAACAGGGCTGTGCTTCTGCAGCTGGACCAAGGAGTCCACCTCCCCCCATCGAGTCACCTCCTCGCTGATCGATGGAGAAGTGGATGAGAAATAAACAGTTCCACTTTTATTTACAGAAAGGCCAGCAGTTCTGGAGAACATTGAGGTTATCTCCTCAAAGAGTGGTTCTGTTCTGTTTCTTTTTGTTACTTGTATATAGGAAAAGCATACTTCAGCAATGTTACTAATCAGCACAGTAAACAGATTCCTCCTCATACATTACACGGTTGCATACTATCTTCGTATCTTAAAATGGTTGTATCTTCAAAGCATTTCTACTGCAGACTAAATTTATAGTTTATCCACACTTCACCAGGTGCATGGAGTGCCCTGGGTCCTTGACTAGAGTGCCACGGAGTCCAGTTCCCCACCTTATCTGTGACAGCAGGCCTTGGAAGTGAATAAACAATCTCCAGCTGTTGGCATGTAGGCTCATCGGCCCTGTGAGGGCCTGCCCAGCAGTTCCCTGCCTGAGATGGGCGTTCAGGTCAACAGTGGTGCTAACACTTCCCTTCCTTGCCTCTCCCTCCTGCTGGTGGTTGCCCACAATCCCAGATGCTCTTTGGCTTATAGGTGTCTAGACACAACACTGTAATCTCTGCCTCTGCTGCCGCGTGGCATTTCCCCTGTGTCTGCATCCACATTTCCCTTTTCTTGTGAGGACACCAGCCATTGGATTAGGCCCCACCTTCATCTACCACAACCTCATTTTACCCTGATCATATCTGCAAAGACCCTATTTCCAAATGAGGCTATAGTCATGAGCACCAGGGGTTAGAACTTCAACGTGAGGCTACGTTCATAAGCACCAGGGGTTAGAACTTCAACGTGAGGCTACATTCCTAAGTACCAGGGGTTAGAACTTCAACGTACCTTTCAGGAGGACACAGTTCAACCTACCACAAGGTGCCTTTTTGTTTTAAGGCACTTGACACTTAAGAATGTGCCAAAATCCCAAGGAGATGTTTGTATAATGAAAAAACTTGGCTTCAAAGAAATGGTCATATCATTTGTTAAGTCAAAAAAATTTATTTAAATCGCATTTTGTTTTCCTCGTCCATTTCTTTCAGGAAGTCGACTTTAGCTGGAATGTCTTTGCTGATGGGAAGTTCGCCTTTTATGACCATTACCTTATCGAGCAAATCCATTCGGGGAAGGAGCAAGACGTGCGGCAGTTCTTCTTCCTGCTCGCCGTCTGCCACACAGTCATGGTGGATAGAAACGACGGTGAGTGTTTTCCCGGGACCACAGCCGGTGAAGGTCAGTGTTTCAGTTTCCAGGTGACTCGCGCTTCTGACTCACTTGCCTATCATACAGCGCTCATGGTAACTCTGTCACACATTCACGCGTCATGAATGTACCTGCCACGGGGTGGTTTATGAAATAGCAAAGTGTGAAACACACTTCTTAGTTAAACTTCTATCTTACGATAGGTTTTTATCACTGTGCAAATGAAATCTTATTAAAAGAAATGGTCTACTCAAATTATGATAGAAGAATGGAAATTTTCCCACCAAATTATTAGCATTGGTTAAGAGTGGAAAGTCCAATCTTATCTGTATCATAAGTGGATGTTCCAGTTGGATGCTCTTTTCTACAAAATAATTTCAGACATAGAAGCTTGGGCAATTAAGTTTGCAAATTCCTCTTAGAGCCAGTGCTACAGACGTCATTGCTGAATATCACTACGGTCATGTTTGAAGTATTCCCCTTGGGAAGTCGTGCACTGACGCCAGGGGCTAGTCCGCCCTTTGAAGCAATTTTGGAACTTTTTCTCTAGAATGGCCATCAGAGCTGTCGTCGTACGAAGATCTGACAATTAAAGTTTGCAAACACATCGGACCAGGTGCCGATGTCAGCGCCTAACTTCCCGAGTACTTCAAAGGGCACCGTAGTGATATTCAGCAATGATGTACGTAGCACTTTCTCTAGAATGAATTCAAGAACTTACTTGTCCAACCTCCAGTGCTTTTGTTTACTATTTTCTAATATGTTTTGCATTTGAAATAGTTTCAACTGAAGCCTGATCTCTTTAAGGTACTTTTTTTCATTTGAAGGAGCACAGTTCATGTGGATTTCATGTTAACATGTCACGCTGACTTATAATTTCCTTTGCAGAATTCTGGTTTCTTTTTTGTTTTGTTATGTTTAGTTTTTAATTTTCATTGAGACAGAGTCTGACTTTGTCACCCATGGCATCATAGCTCACAGCAATCTCAAACTCTTGGGCTCAAGCGATTCTCTTTGCCTCAGCTTCCCTAGTAGCTGGGACTACAGGCACCTGCCGTAACGCCTACCTTGTTTTTTTTTTTGTTCTATTTAGCAAGCCTGGGCAGGGTTCGAACCCACCAGCCCCAGAGCCTGTGACCAGCGCCCTAACTACTGAGCCACTGAGCTACGTGCGCCCCCTACAGAATTCTTTCCTTTTTTTTTTATTGTTGGGGATTCATTGAGGGTACACAGAACCAGGTTACACTAATTGCTTTTGTTAGATAAGGGCCCTCTTATAATTGTGTCCCACCCCCAAAAGGTGTACCACACCCCTTGTCCCCCCACTCCCTCCCTCCTTCCCTTTCTCAGCTCTCCTCATCCATCCCCCACCCCCCACTGTGTACTCAGACCTTAATTGTCCTCATATTAGAACTGAGTACAAAGGATTCATGCTTCTCCATTCTTGTGATGCTTTACTAAGAACAATGTGTTCCACTTCCATCCAGGTTAATACAGAAGATGGTAAGTCTCCCATCTTTTTTAGTGCCTGAATAGTATTCCATGGTATACATATACCACAGCTTGTTGATCCATTCCTGGGTTGGGGGGCATTTAGGCTGTTTCCACATTTTGGCGATTGTAAATGGAGCTGCAATAAACAGTCTAGTGCAAGTGTCCCTGTGGTAAAACCCTGCAGAATTCTTAAATGCAGTTTGTGCCAGCTTTGTTACGAGAAGTTCACCAATGAAAGCTAGTTGTTTTATCATATACAGAGGTAATGATAGATGATATAGACACACGTACTTTCTAGAAGGAGCAAAGGAATTCTCTTAGTATGCCTATAAGGAAGCACATTCTACCTTCCCTCCATTCTCCACCTTCTTCCTTTAATCCATGTCACGAACGTAAGTCCTTCCCTCTTCCCAGCTTTGACATTTCACAGGTAGCAAGTATGAAACCTTCGAAGAAAGAATATGCATAAAGACTGAATGTGTAGAAACTCTACTTGATATCTTTTAGCAAGTGTCAAAGGAACTCATGCTCCAAGGATCAATCTAATAGTGCAATAAAGTGAGATGGCAGAGTTCACACTGGGGTGGATACATGGGAAGAGGCTGTTGGCAGACAGAACGAGACAGCATAGACAGGGACAATGCCAGGTCACGAATCGCTGAAGTAGAGAGCAAAGTCTGGGTGACTCACCAAGCAAATTTTCCTCATATTGATAAGAATAAAGTACAACATCATTAAGCAACTCGGTTCCCTTAGATTTTGACTCCTTAGTAAAATTATTCTACTTTCCTCTGAGTATATGATGGTATTTTGAGAGCAAACTGGCCAACATAGGTAAAGGCACATTAATCTTAGGGTCTCTGTTTTAATTTCCCCCACTGGGATATTACAGGAAGAGCCCTGGACTGTGTGCTGGAGATGAACCAGCCCAGTTTCGGTCCCCTTCTGGGCACCAGTTTCATCAGTGTGGTGGTAAGAAGGTCGGACGTTCAAAGTCTCTTCCAGCCCAACATTCTGCAACTCTTTGTCTCATGGTCAGCTGAAGTGAAGGACTCTATTAACACACCTTGGGTAATCTTTCTTCACCCAGAATATGATAGGCAATTGCTCAGGCCACTCAGAATGGAGACAGATTGTATTTCTAGGTGCAGGAGGTTAGAGGGGAAGTTGGTTTGGGTTTTGATTCATGAAGTACCATGAAAGGATCTCTTGGAAGGAACCTTGGAGACAACCATCACACTTTGTAGATAAGGAAATTCAGACCCAGCGAGCATGAGGGAGCTGCCCAGGTCATCCAGTGGGTTAATACTCATTACAGTCCAGATGCCCCTTCACTCCACCACACTTCTGCCCTGGTGCTCTGATGTTCTCATTTTCTCTCTTTTATAAGGAGACTGGAGATGGGCTAGTCTTTTATCACACACAACATCTACAGCAGAGGGGAGGAAATCCTTCCCTACAAGTTGCCAAGAACGTCTGACCACTTCAACAGTCTGTGTGGTTGAACACTGAGTATATGTGAGGCCAAGTATGGAGAAGCCTGTGTTAGTTTTCCATTACTCTGTAATGAACTTGTACAATTCAGCTGTTTAAAACACCACTCAATGTGGTGAAATTTACTAAATGTAGAATACAAATGTCTTAACACATTAACTAAGAAAATGCCGTGAAGGCTATGTTAACCTGTTTGAAATTGTATATAAAACCATTACATTGTACCCCATGATTGCATTAATGTACACAGCTATGATTTAATTAAAGAAAAAAGAGACATAATTTCCTAATTAAGGAAAAAAAATACACCACTCAATAGTGCAGGGTTCTGTAGGTCAGAAGTCTGAGCTCAGCAACATCAGGTTCTCTGCTCAGCATTACCCTAAAACAAAGGTCAGGGTACATTCTCATTTGGAGCCCTCTGTCCTCTTCCAAGCTCGCGTGGTTGCAGCGGGATTCAGTTCTCTTTTGGATGTAGGGCTGGCGTCTCATGCTCCTGTTGGCTGCCAGCTGGGTTGCCCTCCACTCCTAGAGGCCATCCTCATCCCCTGCCAGTTGGTCCCCTCTATCTTCAAAGCCAATGGTGGAGAATCTCTCTTGAATTGAACCCCTTTCATGCTTCAAATCCCTCCCCAGAATGAGCCCTGTTCCCCTTAACTATTCATCTAGTTAGGTCAGAAGCCTCTAGATAGTATCAGTGTTTTAAGGTCAATTAAGTAGGCTCTTACTTACAAATGCAAAATCCCTTCACGGCAGTGCCTATGTTAGTGTTTGAATGAGTGACTAGGAGAAGGTGAATGTACCCAACTGGGGCCATCTTAGATTCCTGCCCCACGGAGGCTGTGAGTGCAGAGTGTGCAAGGCTTGGAAGCCTTTACTTCACACTAAGGTGTTTAATCAGTGATCAGAGAGCTTGTTTTAGGAGGTTTGCACATCACGCTGGGTGTGAGGTCCTAGAGCAGGGAGACAGGACCCAGTGGAGGTTGGTGGGGAAGTTGAGGGCTTGGATTAGGGTGGGATTTGGGGAAGGATAGAAAGCCAGGAATGTGGGCAGCATCTGGCAAATGATTTAAAGAGGGTAAGAAGCTTGAGGGGAAAGAGATGACTGAAAGGTAACTTGTGTCAAGTCTGGTGGTTTTAGGGAATTGGGATAATGAGAGATAGAGGTTGAATCTGTGGTTGGAGCATCTTTTTTTATCTGCAGCAGTTTCATGATCCACAAGTGAGTCTCTAAAAGAAAAGGAAAAGGCCATGAAGAGGTTTTTTGTTGTTGTTGTTGTTGTTGTTGTGTTTCCAGTCCAAGTGCCTTCCCACAAACATAAAATTAGAGTTTGGACCAACTCCACAGTCTAATTCTGCGACTCCATTGCTAAAAAGTAATAGAAGGATTTTCTTTTTCCTTTAATGATAAAATACATGAAGGTGTTTTCTCTATATAACTCTCTCTCCTTTCATTATTTTGTTTATTTTCTCTGTGGCAATGAGTAGGCAGTCAGTGTTACACAATATATCACTGCACCTGCTGATATTGGGAAGGCTGAAAGGGCCAGCTTGCCTCTCACTGGTGCTTGTTTAGCTCGGGAAAATGGCTGGATTTAGCAAGTGCATTTATAACTTCCTATTATGACTTCCTGCATGAGTGAATAGAGAGAAAACCTAGTGTCCTCTTTATTTACCAATGATTTAATGATTTAATTAGAATGAATTATCTGAGCCGGCATGTAAGGGAAGCAGGGAAGAAGCAGTCTTTAGCTTTCGTGATACCTGTCACCCTCGATCGTCCCACCATTCCAGGTCTACTAAGGTGTAAACAGCTGTCCAGGCAACCGTGGCCTACATCCTATCCTGGTCAAACCATGTTGGAAAACTAAATTCTCTTCTCTGTAGGGAATTCCCTTCTCTAAATTCCCTTTTCTGTTTTCAGGCAGAATAACTAGCCTAGGAAAATAAAAGATCTTGGGTAGGGAGAGTATTTTTTAAACTTTTTATCCAAGTCCAACGTAAGTAGTACAGAGGCAGTACATAAGTATATAGCTCAAGGAATTTCCACAAACTGAATACACCCTTGCAACTAGCACCCAGATTTTGAAAAAGAACACTATCAATTTCCCAGAAGTCCCTTTTGTGTTTTCTTCCAGGGACTACCTTCCAAGAAAGCTGCTCTCCTGATTTGCTGTAACACAAGTTAGCCTTGGCAGTTTGGGGTTTGAACTACTCTCCTGATCTGGTATAACACGAGTTAGCCTTGGCAGTTTGGGGTTTGTCTGAGCAGAATCACAGAGAGTATCTGCTCTTTGGTGTCTGGCTTTTCAACATTGCGAGATCTGTTCCTATCCCTAAGTGTCATTATGACTAGAAGGCAGTCATAACTTTTAAATATCGAGCTATTGATCAAATTGACTACTTTTTTTAAAGGAGACCATAGCAATCGGGAAGTAAACACACTCTTTTAGAGGGAAGTTAAACTAGTACAATCTTTTTGGAAAACAAATTAGTAATATCTGTTGATGAGTTCAACAGTTATCCATGTTCTCTAGTTCAATATTTTCACTACTAGAAATCTGTTCTTAGAGACAGAAAAATCTTTACACACACGAAAGATCAATATACTGGGGGGGGGTGTTGTTTGTTTAGAGACAGAGTCTTACTTTGTTGCTCTCGGTAGAGTGCTGTGGCGTCACAGCTCACAGCAACCTCCATCTCTTGGGCTTAGGTGATTCCCTTGCCTCAGCCTCTTGAGTAGCTGGGACTATAGGTGGCTGCCACAATGCCTGGTGATTTTTTTTTTATTGCAGTTTGGCTGAGGCCGGGTTTGAACCCGCCACCCTCGGTGTATGGGGCCGGCGCCCTACTCACTGAGCCACGGGCACCGCCCAATATACTGTTTTTGAGAACAAAATATTTTGGATATAAACTAAGTGCCTGCAATGAAAAACTGGGTAACATCTTTACACTCATTAAAATAAAATATATCAAGAACTTTTAAAGGTAAGGCATCGTGGATAAAATACAGTAAACAAATCAGGATGTAAATGTATTGTTCAGCATGATAGAAACTGTTTCGAAATGGGCATTTTGAAAGAACTGGAAGGTATGATAAAATGTCAGCAGGGTTGTGTCTCCCCTAGATGGTAGGATCATGGGAATATTTTTTTCCTACTAGTTGTTTTATTTCTAGTTTATAGGACTGTTTATAGTTTAAAACAGAACATTCAAGCCTGAGGTGTTTTGACTGGGTGTGGTGGTTCACGTCTATATTCCTAGCACTCTGGGAGGCCGAGGTGAATGGATTGCCTGAGTTCACAAGTTCAAGACCAGCCTGAGCCAGAGTGAGACCCTGTGTCTAAAAATAGCCAGGTGTTGTGGCAAGTGCCTGTAGTCCCAGCTACTTGGGAGGCTGAGGCAAGAGAATATCTTGAGCCCAAGAGTTGGAGGTTGCCGTGAGCTGTGATGCTATAGCACTCTACTGAGGGTGACAAAGTGAGACTCTGCCTCAAAAAAAAAAAAAAAAAAAAAGCCTAAGGTGTTTTAATCTTGGCCTGATCCTCAGAGTCAGTGACTTGTGTGCTGTGCCTCCTCACCCCCGTGGGGGCCTCAGTAGAGGCCTCGGTCTCGGTCAGGAGCACCGTGATGGGTCTCACATCTTCTCTGGGACTTCTCTCCTGCTTCCCTGTTAGGTCAGCTCAACTACCAGGCAGCCTCCCCTGACGAAGGCGCCCTGGTGAACGCCGCCAGGAACTTTGGCTTCGTCTTCCTCAACCGGACCCAGAACACCATCACCGTCAGCGAGCTGGGCACGGAGAGGACCTACAGTGTTCTTGCCATTTTGGACTTCAACAGTGACCGGAAGCGAATGTCTATCATTGGTAAGGCTCCCTCAGAGTCTGTTCACCCTTCATTCATTTAAATGTTGCCTGTTGCACATTTCACTGAGTGACATGACACTAGGATAAAGTAGGTGATGAATGAACTACTCCCGGAAGATTCCCACAGACTTGATTCAAACTGGTATTTTTCTTCATTCTTTACCTTATCCCTTACTCAAGCTGTGGCCTATCTGAATTGCAAATGTGAATGCTGTTTTTTTTTCTATTTTTTTTTTTTTTTTTTGAGACAGAGTTTCACTTTGTCACCTTAAGTAGAGTGCCATGCCATCATAACTCACAGCAACCTCCAGCTCTTGGGCTCAAGTAATCCTGTTGCCTCAGCCTCTCAAGTGTCTGGGTCTACAGGCACCTGCCACCACGCCTGGCTAATTTTAGAGATGGGGTCTCGTTCTTGCTCAGGCTGGTCTCCAACTCCTGAGCTCACATGATCCATCAGTCTCAGCTCCCAGAGTGCTAGGATTACAGGCTTGAGGGCTACGGGTTGCGGAATCTGGGTTGGCAGATACAACATGCTTAAAGGGATGGGTGGACTTTCGCGGCACTGCCCACGACATATGTTCTTTTGTTTTCAAGCCCTCTGAGCACTTCTCTGCTGGACGGCAGGGAAGGGAAGATGAGCAGGAGATAAGGTCTGAGAAAAGCTTCTGAACTAAAACCAGACCCTCAGCCCAGGCATGTAACAGACCACCAAGCAGAGAGGGTGGTCGCTTCCTAACACTGAATTTGTTTAAAGTTCGTGATTTCCAATCTCAAATTTACACAAAGGTGGCAGAATGGTTTAACGAACTCCTGATCATTCTTTTATATACACTAATTGTTAATAATCGCCACATTGTCACTGTCATTTTCCTAATACATACAGTGGTTTCTAAACCATTTGAGAGTAAATTGCGGACCTTTGAGGTGCCTTTTCCTTAAATACGGTACTGGGTGTTTCCTAAGAACAAGAACGCTCATGTGTATATGCAGCATAATGACCAGAGTCAGAAAATTTAACCCAATACATACTTTTCCAAATTTTACCAGGAAATTCCCTCCCTCTTGTTTTTCTGATCCAGGAACTAATCCAAGGTGGCAGGTTCTATCAGGTGATCATGGCCAAATAAGTGTGAGTTCTTCAACCTTTCTTCAATTTCTTATGTATTGACATTTTTGAGAAGTATAGGCGAGATTTTTTTTTTTATTATTTGTTTTTGTTTTTAGAGATAGGGTTTCACTCTGTTGCTCGGGCTGGAGTACAAGCCATGTTCATGGCGCATTGCAGCTTTGAACTCCGGG
>CAUYRH010182849.1:0-19227 GCA_963574655.1 Perodicticus potto
TATACCTGTATCTTTAGGTGAACAGGGTTCAGGAATCTGATTTCATGTGTATTATGTCTAAGATGCCTTATCAACACCCGGATGGACATGTTAGGTAAAGAGTTGAAGGTGTAAGACTGATGTTCAGTGTATATAACTTGTGGAGTTGTCAGTATATTGAGAATTTCAAAGATATAAGTTTACATAAAAATCACCTAAACAAATAAATAAGGCAAAAATAAAAGATTCTAAGGCTTTAGTGTTAGAGACCTTGTTGAATTTGAATATTCAAGTTAGAAGTAGGAAAGGACAGACTGAGAAGAGATGAACAGAGTGAAAGGATGAATCCAAGAAGATGTAGAGCTCTGTGAGCCATGTATGGAGGGCATTGTAAAATAGAGCCCTTGATTGACCATGTATCTAAATATGGTTGCTCAATAGGGGTGTGTATGGAGAAAAATAATACATTGCTGATAGTTAAGAGTAAGATTAGAACAGAGAATTTTTCATTGAGTTTACTAATATGAAAGGTCAAAGTATCCCACATAGGAGTTTGTTTATATGAAAATTATTGTTTGTTTATAGGAAAATTATATCCCACATACATATATATCTCACTCATAAAATTATTAAAATACTCTAGGAGCTTAGAACAGTGTCTGACACATAGGAAAAAGCAATAAACATTTGCTATTTTTGTTTGTTTGTTTTAATAAGTCAGATTAAAGATAATTGCTAAAAGAAAATGAAAACAGAGAATGAAACAAAATTACCTTCTCTGTGTTCTTTTCCCCCAAGTACATATTGACTTCAAATGGTGTATATACACTTTTCTTTTTTATTTTAATAAAAATAAGTGATAGATTATACAAAAGAAAGGAAAATTTATTTTATGGGATGGATTAGAATCTCAGAAACTAGTAATACTCTACTACATTTTGAGGGTTTTTTAGCTAGATTGCAATGTCAGTGTCACTTCATTAAATGATAAAAATGGACCTTTTAATAAAAAGCTTATAATTAATATTTTGAGTTCTAGTTGCACAGGTAATTTATTTGTTCAAAGTCTTCATTTTGCAAGGTCAGGAAGAAGGTAAGCAAAAAAGAGGAAAAATGCCTGTTATCTTACTCAATTTTTAAAAAGGGAAGAAGAAAAGCCAGAAACTATTACTTAAAAACCTATAAACTCTTGATGGAAAGTATACATACACTTTGGGAAAGATTGAATTAGAAAACCTGTAATTAAAAAAAAAAAAAACTTGGTTATGTTGTCATTCATTTATTGAGTAATAATTGAGCACTTGCCTTAGTATGTGGTAATTCGGGGCATTGAAGGAAGTCTGTGCAGAAGTCCTGCTAGTTGCCTATCCCATCTACCATTCTTTCTTGCTACCAAACCTTTAGTTCCCTAAGATGAAAACTATGTCCATTCTAAAACACTCACTGTCCCAAAGTCTCTTGTAATGAGGGTATATGTTTGTGATGTAATCTTGGCAATGAGATGTAGGTGGAAGTGTTCTAGGTATTTTAGAGAAATACGTTGTCAACCCTACCACCTCCTTTCCTTTATTTTTTTTTTCTTCTTTTTCTTGTCAATTCTGTGGACATGATACCTGGAGGTAAAGAAGTGACCACTAGACAACAAGGATGAGGATGGAGGCCTCTAGGATAGGGGAATTGGGTCAATTCCCAGTTAGTGTTATTGAGCTGCTATACTGTCCCTGGACTACCTGCCCATGAAACTCATGAGAAAAATATGCCTTTTACCTCCATCGGTTATCATTTATTAGATGTTATTGTTTTAACCATCCTCTATCCTCAAAATTGTCACTGTGCAGTAGAGAAAAGTACAGGCGAATACGTACTTATACTTCAATGTTAAAAGAAGAGCAAGAGAAGTTGGCACAAACAGGAATGGCACAGAAGGAGGGAACAACCATGCTAGTGGGCACAAAAACATTTAATTTAATTGTTATTTAAACAAAGCCTTATAGCATAATTAGTCATTAACCTGAAGAAGGCAAGAAAGGGCATTCTCGGCAGAGAAAACAACATAATACAAAAAGTTGAAGTTTTAAAAGAACAAGGTATGTGATATATATTATTCTGGTATGTCGGGAATTGGAATGGAAATAAATGATTATTAAGAATTCAGGCAGAAAGTGAAGCAGAAGTGAGAAGATGAGGGGTTTTTGGCTTATGTTACAGTGGGTGGGCTTCACTTTGGGGGAGTGGGAAATCACTAGAAGATTGTAAGCAGGGACTGACATTATCAATTTGCGTTTTAGAGAGATCTGGCAGCAATATGGAGTAGGAAACATAAGTGCCATCTCCCTTTCTTCCACATCAACCAAAAAGATATTGAATAAAATCCAAATATGCGGAAACTAAGGGATAAATACTGTCGTCAAGTATATGAAACATTTATGAGAGGGATGCTCAGCAGTTGTTCTGAGTGTCTGTGACAGACCAAACACAAAGGAATACACTCGAATCAAACAGTAGAGTTGAGTTGGACTCTAGCTAAAACGTCTTGGTAGAGAGCTGCCCTGGAAAAGGTGCCACCAAAATGGAGTCATCTGGGCAACTTTAAATTTTCCTCCTTACATTGCTGAGAAAAGTGAAAAAAGCTATCATTTCTGGAGGATTTTTAGTTATTTTCCCCACTTAGAGCAGGGAGTGTGATAAACGATGCTTTGAATGCACTTCAGCTTAATTTGAGTTATGATCCTTAGAGTCTAGAAGTGAATTATCCTACGTGCCACCTCCCCCAACAAGACCTCTCAACTGCTTAGAATATAGCCGTATAAAATGCTAATCACTTACATATATATCTACTTATTAATATATTTAATTAAGTGATTACTTATACTAATATAAATCAACATTGGAATAAGTACCACAATAATTCCTATAATAATTTGGGATACATATTTTCCCCTATATGATATCTTTCTATTTTACTGATAAAGGATTCTGTGCTCTAATACTTTCGGTAAATGAGGTTATAAAATGTTAAACAAATTTGGTTTCTGCAGAATATTTGAAAGCCTTTAATGTTCATTGTGAATCTCTAATATGTTTATCCAAGATTTTATTTGAGAGGATGATAAAATATGCTTTTATCCAAATGTATTTGACCACAGAACTCTTCTTTTATAAATTCAGCTATAAGTTATTTAGAAAATATACTGTATATGAAATTATCACATTTATGCATCTGAAAAAATATTTGATAACAGGAACTTAGGTTTCTTTAGTTATGAAAAAAGGCAGAAAACTAACATATGTTAGATATAGCAATGTTCTATTTTGTCTTCTATGGCAATGTACTAAATTTTACATTTAATTCCCAAGATATATTGTAGTATATTATCCTATGAGAATAATGAGAGGTTATTTTCTCATTGTCTCACTTTTAATAAACAACCATGGACCATCACTGGTGGGGTTATCAAATAATTTATCTTCCAAGCTAACACTTACTTGTTAGCAAAATAGGGTGTCAACATTATAAAATTATATAATTTTAGAAGTATTAACTTATTAAAATTAACTTTTATATTTTGTAGACTTGTAAGGTGGTGCTATTTATAACACTTTGGAAAATAATTTCAAATGGAAAGCCAACTTTATGCAAGGCTTCTGGCAAATGAGTTCAATCTGCTTCCTAAGTTTTGGCTTCCATTGTTCCATATCAGCTAAACTGGATTCCTTGCACTCCACCACTGAGACCATTGGCTTCTTCAATTTTACTAATATCATTCCCTCTGCTTGAATTTTTTTAACCAAGCTTTATCCCTCTAATTCCTTAATGAACAACACAAATGTTACTTTCTTGATACTTTCCCTTTACCTGTAGTCCCTACTCAATGATCTCTTCTGAATTTCTCTGATACTTAATTTAAGCAACAAGCAAGACTCTTAATCCTTTGGGCTTCTTTTGCAGCTATTTATGCAATTATTATAAATTCTGTGTGAAATCAAGGACTGCTTAAATATAAAAACTTTTTAATGATTTTGGTTTATCAAGACATTTTGTATTCTATATGTTCTCTTGTATTCTAGGCACTGGATAAATATTTGAGTTTTTCAACATGTTAGTGGATGAACAGATGAATGAAGGAATGACTTCTGTCATTCCAAATTTCAAATGAATATTACACATAAATTATTCACGATTATTGATTTCTTCTATTTCCAGTCTGTTGGTGTCAGTTCAGGGATGAGATAAAGAATGGTCAAAATAAGAAAAAGTTAGGAAAAAAAAAGGTGAACTAAATAATGGATAAATGATATAGAACATTACCATATTTATATAAGACCCAACATTCATGACAAAATTAAAAATTAAAAATCTACTCTCTGAACTATGACATAATATAAAGTGCCCATCATAGGAGATTAATTTTTTTTGGCTTTTGGTTGGATTGTTTGCCTTTGAGTTGTGGACTAAATCTAGAATTTAATGGACTAAATCTAGAATTTCAAACCAAGTAGCTTTCACAACATCTACAGTTAGTAGATGTAACCTGGTGTTTTTGCATTTACACATTCTTTAAACACATATTTTTCCTGCATTCTCTGTGCCCACTTGGAGCTTTCAAACTAGTGGTGGAGGTAGAAATTGATCAAACAATCACAGTAATAAATGTAAAAGAGCTACTGTGTTTAAAATAGGAATTTGTGTAGTAAAGTGGGAACTTATCATAACATAGTTGACCTAGTGAAGGAGGACAAGTCAACCTTTTCCTTAAGTAATTATGAGTATTTAAGATCTGAAGAAATAGCATGAGTTAGCTCACAGAGATTTGAAGAAAGAGTATCCTGTCCGGGGAAATAGCGTGTGCTCTACGGTGTTGAAGACAGCTTGGAATTTAAGAAACTAACAAAAGCATGATGAGAATGGGCCCTTCGTAAGACCTCTCGTGCCATACTATGTCTTTGGGCCTTTAGAAGCAGGGAAATCAGCCCTTCAATTTAAATAATATAAAAAGTCAGGCTTAAGCAAGTTATTTCCAAAATACCACTCTCTGAAGGCTAAAGGTACATGTAAGCCTCCAGCCTAATAATGTACTTTGTACTTAGTAAGAACTATTTTTACATATATATGAATAAAGAAATAAAATTACAAAATTAAGTGTAGAAAATATACAAATAAAGAACTTTTTGAAAAAATTTATCTGTCTGATGAGCTAGGTGCCTTTCAGGAGTACGAAGGAAATTATCTGCCATTTGTAAATTTCTTACATCCTGAATTATTGCATATTATGATGTATAAAAATCAGCATTTTGAGTTTAGACTTCTACTGAATAGATGATGTTTTCCTGATGAACTATCAATAAATTTCTCCCCTTCACTCACTCCCATTCATGTTTCAACTCATGACTACCTCATTAAACATCAGTTTCGTTCTGTTTCCTTCCAGACGCTTTCAACTGGAGTTCTAGAGGGTGATCTCGTACACCTCTGTCAAAGGCTAAGCACTACACTCGGTACCAGTTACATAACAGGAAACAGGACAACTTTCTTGTGCTCAGAATTTTTCTTTAATGATCGAAGAGACAGGCATTAAAGATAGAAGATGGTTTCTGAGCGTGAAAAATTCTATGAAGACATAAAATTATAATAAAGGTGGGGGATTGTTCTTTTAAGGTATGGGTGGGTTCCTTATTATGACCAGGGACAAATAACAAGTATGGTTTGTAAATACCTTCTTCAAGTGCCTCTATTCAAAGAGAAGAGCTGTAGTCTTTTTCAACAGTTTCAACAGTTTGGTTTGGTTTGGGTTTTCATGCTATCTACACAAAATGTGTAAGAAGTATTAAATCTTTTAACATACATAAAATTAAATAACATTACAACATTTTACTAGAAATTAAACTGTTTTACAGATGAGGAACACACATTTTAAAAATTTTAAATTCAAGGTAAGTTATCCATTTGGCTTGTGAGCCACTGACAGTGCAGATTTGGGGGTCACTTGGTCCTCTCATTATTCTGCATTTTTAAAGGAGTTGTGCCACTGTTAGATGAACTTCATTGTCAGGATGGATTAACTAGGTCAGAGAAAGTCAGATTTATACTGAATATTAACTAAAACTGAATCTTTTCTTAGAAAGGGAAAAAGAGGAGATAGTGAAAAATAAAGAGCAGGGAAAAAAGGGAAGAAGTGGTAGGAGAAGAGAGGGGAGACGAGGAAAAATAAATTAAATAACCTAAAGAGAGAACAAATGACAGGAAAAAGGGTCTGAGTGGGGAGCAGGGAAGAGAAGAGCACACAAATGTGAAGGCAGGTTGTGAAAAGGGAGGGGTAGGCCTGGCCTTGGAGGCTATTGTGCAGGATGGGAAAGTGCTGCCTTGCCCATCATTGCCCAAAGGTTTCAGGACCTTACTCTCTACTTCTGTTGTCATGCTCCATGCAAAGGGGGGTTGGGAACTTCTTTTATGGTTACTCATAACTCAAGCTGGGATGTTTACCCACAAAGCCTTTATTGAATACAAAAGTTGCAGGCTGAGCTCATGCCTGTAATAGTAGCACTCCAGAAGGCTGAGGCTGGTGGATCCCTTGAGTTTAGGAGTTCAAGACCAGTCTGAGCAAGAGCAAGGCCCCACCCTGTCTCTACTAAAAAAAGAAAAACTAGCTGGGAGTCATGTAGTCCCAGCTATTTGGGAGGCTGAGGCAAGAGAATTACTGTAGCCCAGGTATTTGAGGTTGCTGTGAGCTATGACACCACGGCAATCTACACAGGGCAACAAAGTACGACTCTGTCAAAAAAAAAAAGAAAGAAAGAGAAGAAAGCTAAAGTCCCAATGTTTCTCACTGATTATGCATTCAGTCCACATTCTTGAGTGAGTGACTAAACTGAAGACATGGGCCATGATTAGTAGTAACCTTAATAGTACATCCATTAAGAATAAAAAATCAGGTATGGTTGACATTTTCTTCAAAATCTTATTTGATTCTTCTTCCCTCCCACTGGAGGGTGGGGAAAAAAATAAAACTGCTTTATAATGTGTTTGGTAAACAACAAATTACCATCCCTTTCCTGAGGATCATTATTTCTGCTTACTAAAACATCCCTCAGCAATTTGACTACTCCATACTAAGTGTCCTTATGGAGTTGTGTTATAATGTAGAGTGATAAGGATGAAGATTCCAGGATAACCACATTAGTTAACCTTTATGAACCTCAATTTTTTTCAGCTGTGAAAAGAAGATAATATGAGTAACTACCTTACAGATTTATTAGGAATATTCAATGAGGTTATGGACATAAAAATATTATACCACATAACTGTTTGGCAAATATTAGTCCCTATGTAATTCTGGATGAGGCAAGAAATGGGAATGAAGGAAGACCTGAATTTGGTGACCTAAAACATCCCACTGAGTTAGGTCCATACATCTTAAGTAGGAAATAGATGTGTATATTGTTTGTACACTGAGTTTGTGAAATACGTCATATCATAAATGGCACCTAAGAGCAAAAGTAAAAATATTTCTGAATGTACAGAGGAAGCAACATCTTTAATGGACACTGAGAAGGAGGTGAAAGAAAAGGTAATAGAAAAATGAGAAAAGTCAAGAGAAAAGAGAATTGTACACAAAGTATGTTGGTAATAAGCAATACTATTATATAATAAATGAAAGGTGTTCCTTTGATTTATTAAAAAAGAGAAGACCTCAGTAACTTGAAAAGCTGCTTCAATGGAGTGGTAAGGTAATAGTCTGAATCATTTGGGTTTTAGAAGAGAATAAGAATGAAGATTGAGAATAGAGAAAACATTTCGTAAATTTGGCTATTCCAAAGAAAAATAATGCACAGGTGGAGAGAAATTTGAAGAAAATTGTGGAATACACAACAAAATGTGTTCTTCACATCTATGGTCAGCAGCATAAATGAGGTGCATTCCCTGAAACCTGGCAATATGTTACCTTATAGGAGTTACGGGCCTTGAAATGGGAGATTGCTGTGGATTATAAAGTAAGCCCACTCAAATTACATGAGTCCCTTTCTATCTGTGGTTCCTGAGAGCAGTCTCAGAGAGAGACATTATCTCACTGAAGACGGAGAAAGGGAAGCACAAGCAAGGGAGGCAGGTTGCTTCCAGAAGCTGGAAAAGCCAAGGTCACAGATTCTTTTGAAGAGAAAAGAACTGGGCCCTGCTGACAACTGGATTTTAGCCTACTGAGACCCAGGTTGGACTTTAGATCTATAAAGCAGTAACATAATAAGTTTGTGCTGTTTTATAAGCCTTTAAACTTATGGTAAGTCCCAAATCCATCTTTCCTCTTGGCTCACAGCCTCCCCTGGTTCCATCCGATAACTTCTATTTTCTCTATGAACAAGGCAATAAAATCATGTATTGGCAAAATGGGTAGCAGTTTGGTCAGAGCTACAACGAGACTGAGGAAGAATGAAAATAGTCCCTGAGGAGAATGAGAGAGAGTGCTCACCAGTGTTCCGGACATCCTGGGATGGCAGGGGACCGAAGCCCGTAACTTCATAAAGACACCTGCATGCCCATTTGTGACTCCCTCTCGAGCAGGGATAACCTTACCTGTGTATGGAGTAATTAATCATTTGGGTTGAAATGGCATGGTTTTTTTTTCATACAAGTTTATAGATTGTAGAATGATAAAACATGGCATAAGAATCATGGGCCTGATAAGCCATCAGCCGTTTCCACACCTCAGCTACTTTTTCCAGCATGGTCTCAATGCTTGGAGTCCGGGGAGGCTGACATCCGGCACCATCCAGGCTCCCATAGCAATGAACTGAATTTCCCACATGGAGGTGCCCTCAGAGACTGGAAGAAAAAAAAGAGAGAGTGGAGTATTTTCCCCATTCCTCCCTGCCTTACCTTGATTCTATCGATGATTGTAAATCCACTTATAGATTTGGTGAGATGGACCTTCACCCATGCCCCAAACTGTCTATGAATTTTAACAATGACATCTCATTTGCCCTTCTCTTTCAAATCTAGGAGTGAGAGATACTTCTCCTTATTGTTATTGCCTGGATGCTTTACTGTCATCATTTGTTTGTTTAAACCTCCCTACCCCACTATAAATAAAAACATGATTAGAATTGGCCAGGTGGAGTGGCTCACACCTGTAATCTTAGCATTCTGGGTGGCCCACACAGGCGGATCTCTTGAGCTCAGGGGTTTGAAACATATCCCCAGGAAGAGTGAGACCCATCGCTACTAAAAAATAGAAAAAACAGCTGGGCGTTGTGGCAGGTGCCTGTAGTCCCAGTTACTTGAAAGGGCAAGAGGGTTTTTTGTTTGTTTGTTTGTTTGTTATCTTATTCTGTCACCCTGGGTAGAGTGCTGTAGAACGATAGCTCACAGCAACCTCAAACTCCTGGATTCAAGCGATCCTCTTGCCTCAGTCTCCTGAGTAGCTGGGACACTATGCCCGGCTATTTTTTTTATTTTTAGTAGAGATGGGGTCTCACCCTTGATCAGGCTGATCTCAAACTCCTGAGCTCAGGCAACCCGTCCAGCTCAGCCTCCCAGTGCTAGGATTACAGGCATGGGCCACAGTGCCCGGTCTGAACGCAGGAGTTTGAGATTGCTTTGAGCCAGGCTGACACTCGGGCACTCTCGGGTGGGGCAATAGATTGAAACTCTATCTTAAACCAAAATAAAAGTAAAGTATTAGACTCAGTTAAACCCTTGTGTGTACCATCAAATTCATGCTAGGACTTTGACTAGCACTGTTTTGGAGGCCATTACAAAATAAAACCATTGTAATCATGGTTTTATCCTGAGTGAGATATAAAGTTTGGGGATATTTTCAACTCTGCAACTAATTAGATGTGAGACCTTGAACAAGTCACACAGTTTCTCCCTGTTTCAATGTATTCATCTGTAATATAAAACAATTTCACTATTGTATCATTTCAGAGGTCCTCTGTATTCTGAAAAATATTTAATGCAGCAGTCATCTTTTCACTGTTACTCCAAGTATTCATTAACTGAGTGAGTCAAGGATGTTTCCTTTTCTTAAATAACAGAAAACCTTCATGCAAAGCAATACTTAAAAATTCATTCCCTGGGTTTTAGCCTTCATATGAAAGCTATAAATTAGCTCTATATTAGGGCTGAGTACATTGGATACTTTTTCTTCCATTCGTGAGATACTTTGCTACGAAGAATATTGGAGCATATTCTTCTTAGTAACTTTAGATATTTATAGAGAATAGATGTAGAAAAGTAATTAGAAAGGAGCTAGATTTTCTTTGTAACAAAAAATAAATGATTAATTATAAATGGAATTTCAATTGAACAAAGAAACTGGATAAGGATTTCTCCTAGTTCAGGGAAAAGATACATGTACTTGTCAGGCAGAAAATGTTCTCTCCTGCGTGACCCAGCATTGGCCTTTACTGCAGGAATAGATTTGTTTTGGTAGACCCCTGTAGCCAGCTACCTGCAGAGCAGGGAATCCTAGTAGAGAGAATTCTTTACAATAGTTAAACATTCTTTCATTGGAGTGAAACTTTCATATATGATATCCTCCTATATTCAACATAATTTATAGGCTTTTAATTTTAATGCAGTTTCTTTCAGAATAAATAAAAATAACTATAAAAATTAACAAGAGAACTGTAGTGCCTCCATTGAAAAGTTTTAGCCTGTTCAAATCTAACGGGTCTACTCTGAAACAGCTGAGAATAAGATGTAAAATGAATATGAAAAGAAAATACAGCAGACTGTACCAGATGTTTTTTTATGTGTTGGCTGTACATATATCTTCCTTTGTTAGTATATAGTTGCAGGGTGAATACCCTGTATATCATTTTATTCACAATAGCTGGCTATACATCACATATTCACATATGGATATCATCTCTCTGAAGATTTATTGAAATACGAAGATAGGAAAACACATGACATATACGTGGAATTCTATATAAGCAAGTGTGAATTGTTAAGTTAGATGCTCTCTTCAAGGGGTTCCTTATCACTATCTCACTGGGTAGTGCAAGGCTTAATTAGTTGAAGTAAGTGGGTTCTTTGAAGGCGGAAAGCACTATGCTAAGCATTATCATGGTAACTTGAGAGGGAGGCATAAATGATTTGCGACTTCATCAGCTCTTTGAAATGTGTGTCTAGCCTGATTCACAGTTTTCTCTGACAGTGTTTGGTGGATCAGGAGGTTCTTATCAGATTTGAAGATGAAATATGTTCTATTGAAATCATGCTGGTCTGCACAATCTTGCTTCTATACATTTAGGAAAGTGATTTTCTCAAAATAGAAGAAAATGAAATATGATTCCAATGCAAATTTAATAAAGTAGGATTGCGACATCAATTAGAACTCGTCTATTATCATTTGATTGACTATGCTGTAGTTCTCTTAATTAGTACAAGTGTAGTCGATAGTTAATTTGCATGAAGGTGGCTGTTCCCATCTTTTACACAGCCAGGAGCATATTCATTGTTTCCATAGAACTCACATAGCTTTTATAATCGTGTTTCAATCAGTCATCACTGCAAAAATGTGATTTCTGAAATGTAATTTATTACTTCTTTTAAGAAAATATTTTAAACAATTGAGCATAAAACTATTTCCTATTTTCATATGTCTAATTTTGGATATATCCTTCTCTCACTATTATTGTGTATAGATAATGGGTAAAGAAGACTAATGCGCTGGTCAGGTATTTTATTTTGTATTTATTTTTATAAAAAATGTTTCTTTGAACAAGTACTACATTTTCTAATTTTCACTTTTTAAACTCCTCAGAGGTAGCAATGGCAGCAGGGAATTTTTTAAACAAAGTAGTTATCTAATAAACTGATTCCAGGAACAATATTGTTCATTGGGAGATTATTTTGTTTTAAGAGTTAAATTTGAAAAAACGTAAATACCAAATAATGTAGTAAATATCTATTTGTGCCCACCCAGAAGTGATGACTATTAATACATGCCCCATTCTACTGAGGTTAGGTTAGTTGTAATTGGAATACAATTCCATGGCTTCATTTCCTTTTCTCCCTGGCCAGAGGCGCCATTATGGTGAACCTGGTATTTAAATTTATCTTTGTGTTTTCATAGTTTTATTAGAATAAATACCTTTATATATAACATTTATTAGTGTTTTTGAGAATTTTCATGTTTAGCAAATAATGTGAGGTGTGCATTATTTCACAATTTTTTCCACTGAACTTTTTTTTTTTTTTTTTGCAAGCTACCCTTATTGATGCCATAGACCTGTCTACTGGATTCTGGGATGCTCCATAATGTGCTTTTTAAAACGCTACAATAAAATCCCTTCTCTATGCCTCCAAGGTCACACGTGTAAGAGTCTCTAATGAGTACACTAAAAGAAGAAGAGCTGGACTGCAGAATGTGTGCAATTTCAGCTTTGAGGAGACCAAATATCCTCATTTCCTCTGGGAGTGCCACTTTGCTGCTGTTGCCCATGCATTCTAATTGGGTAGTCACGTGTCTTGGATTTTTCATTTTTAATAAGTATTATTATAAGTTTCATTGATTAAAGCCAGCATGAGCTTGTTAAATGTTCAGTGGTCTAATACTTCCAACTATTGTCATGCTTCACCCAGGCTGTGAGACAAATGAAATATTAACAGAGTTCTGAATTTAGTGGGGGTTAAACCTGAAAATTATTTGTATTGTCCTTATTTATTTCAACATGGTTAAATTATAAGGACAGTAGGCAGAGTGCTTAATGATGAAACAATGTGCTCTGGGTGATAGTGACTAGGGATAGCTAGCTTATCCCAATCTTGCATGGTGGTAGCGAAGTATTTGACTCATTTTTTTAATGTTGTCCACCCAAATAAAACTGGCAAACCATCACATGGTGAGTTTGTGGAAAACAAAAGTAATAATAGGTTAAACACACATGAAGTATGTGCAGAGACTAGAAACTAAGCACATAGAATGTAGTTCATTGTTCTGCAACAGTGGTTTCTGTCCTCTCTCCTACACCTATTTATTTATTGGGTTGATTAGCAATGACTATTTTCCCTAAATAATGTTTCAGCAGCAATGACTTAAGACATAAAAGTACATGTTTAAGAAAAAACTACTAAATTTCCTATTCAAAAAAATTGATGGCAATCATAAAACTTCTACAACATGTTTGACGGTAATTTTTAATCCACCCTTAGGGCCACAAAGATAACAATGACCTCATAAAATCCAGAATATACAAATCTAAAGGGGAAATGATCAGCTTCTATTTCAAAAATTAATCCTTTGTTACATTATGAAAACTATGCCTGCGGGAGGCTGAGGCAAGAGAATCGCCTAAGCCCAGGAGTTGGAAGTTGCTGTGAACTGTGTGACACCACGGCACTCTACCGAGGGCGACAGAGTGAGATGCTATCTCTACCAAAAAGAAAGAAAACTATGCCCCCAAATGATATTTTCATAGGTTTAATATACAAAGTTGGAAAAAATGTGTAAGTTTATCATTTTGGGAAGCATGGCTTTTCATTTAGATCAAACTATTGCTTTAAAACTTTTTATGTGTATTTTTAATTCTAATTTTTTCACATTTATGAAGTATGTATCAATAGTTGTTAATATGTTAGCTCTCTTAGTAATAGAAGACATGTAGAAAGTTTAATAACATTATTTGAATATTTCACACAGAAAATTAGTTCTAAAAGTGGTTCAATTTTGTATCAAGCAACAGATTCAAAATAAAACTTTGGTATTTTATTCTGCCAGAAATAAAAGCAGTGACAATATTGTGAATTTTTAAAGATTCAGACAAAACACTAGCCACTGTTAATAACTTTCTTACTATTGACAACATAAATCAACATTAGAGAAGGTTGCAAGAAATTTTACAAAAAAAATCAATAAAAAATTAAAAGAGATACATTTTCAGGGATCATTGTGGCTAATAAACTGATTAATGTATACAAGTATGTTCCAGTATAATTATTCTGGTTGCTATTTCTAATGTCTATGTAATAAATATAAAGAGGTTATTTTTCTGTTTTATTTCAAATTATAATTATCATTTTAAATATTTGAAGAATTTCATTTTCAAAGACAGTTTAAAAAGAACTATTTTATATGTCCATGAAGCATAAATTTAGTATATAGGTGCATTAAATATTATATCATGTTACATATTTTAATGTTAAATATCACATAATGTTATATATTTAGTAGTTTCAATCATAAAAATTTTCAGTTTGGACAATATATTTTGTAGTCACCCTAACATTGCAAAATATCATCAAATGGTTTTGTGGATTGATGAAACAAATTTATTCTTCCTACATCCTTGTCAACACTTGATATTATTATTTTAAGTTACCTTACAAGTGAACTTCATGTGGTTTTGATTTGTATCACATTGATTACTAATGAGCGCACATATTTTGTCATTTTTATTGATCTCTTGAGTTCCTTCTTTTACGATCTATCAATCTCTTCTCTATTTTCATTTAGGTAAAATTGTCTTTTTTTTAATTTGGAAAAGTTATTTTGATGTCTATTGGATTTTATTACTTTTTATTTACATATTTTCATGGTGCATATTTGGAGTTTCATAGACCTCCAAGGTAACGTTTAGAAATCATGATGTAAAGATTTTCAAAAAGCCAACTTAGAAGGCATTCTATGGCTGTAATGCTAACTCCAAATAAATCAAAGAACTGTGCCACTTCAGCAAAACATACTCAAAGATATTTATTAAAAAACTCTAAAGTGTTGTATATGAAACCAGCACATTGTACTCCTTGATTACACTAATGTATGCAGCTATGATTTAATAATAAAAAAAACTCTAAAGTGCTCAATTTTATCCTTTTATTTAATAAATTCTTCATTTAAATGGCTATTTCAGCAACTGCAACAACAACAATAAAAACTATAAAATTTTAGTTACCTAGCTCCCAGATGGTCTACAAAATACTTCACAGTTACCTTTTCGTAATAATCACTGAAATACTTGTGGAAATGCAGATTTTTTCAAGTCCCATTTCAGTTTACTGAACCAGAATTTTCGAGGAAAACACCTAGTAATATCTGGATTGGATATTCTTTGTGGATATTTGGGAAACTATCTTTTGGAAATGCAAGAGGAACTAAAAAGCAATGAAAAGCAAGTTAGAGTCAGAAAGAGTTTATCCTTTTGCCCGTCCCCTCCTCAAATGACTGCCTTCATTTCCTTTCTCATTCCTGATTATACTACTACACTGTACAGCACGTCAGAGCATGAGAAACCATGTTGGTTTGCAATTTAGCAAAAGTAAGGAACCTACTTCTGAACGTTTTCCTTAAGACCATATGTCTGGCTAGTCACTTGTGTGTCAGTTACTGCCTATTTCTTGCTATGAAATAGCAGTATTTAACACAAGTATTTCACCTCTTTGGCCAAATTATCTTCCCAAACGTTCCACTGCATCTATAATCATGCTGAAAATTTGGAGACTGACACTTTGAATTTCAAATATACATGGGAGACAGGGAAGCAGCTTGAGATGTCAGAGGCTATGATGAGAAGATTTCTTACTCTTATTAACTTCTAAATTGTTTTGTGTTAAAGCAGATGTGCAGGTAGTGGATGAACAGGTAGGTCACTGAAGCATAACTGTAGTTAAAGTTGTAAAAGCTTTGGTGAGATTACATGTGGTAACATCTCTGCAGGAGATTTAGACCTTAGCTCAGCTGGGAGATGTAGAAGAAAAGAGTATTTCTGACTCTTCATTGATTCTCCAGCAAAGTCTTAAAGAGAGATAACACAATATTGTGGAAAGCGGCAGTTTTGTTGTCAGATATCAGACTTGAGAGAAGTTAACGAAGTGTTTTGAATCTCGAATTTCAGGTGTATGAAGTAAGATAAAAAAAGTTCTGCTACCTGAGAGTACAGTTATAAAGATTACAAAATAAAATAATGGGAATGGATTATTTTTGCCTTATGCTTTTCCTTAACAAAAGCACCATTTAACTTAGTTACTTTATATCACTTTATATAACAATAGTAGTTCAGGTATAGTATAGTACCTACTTGTACCCAGTTTTGATGTTTGCAGAACTCCAGCTGTTTTGTAAAGAATCTGATATGACTTGCAAAAACAGTGGATAATTGTAGGTTACTTAGGAGCCAGTGTTAATTTACAGACTCTATATAATTCCCAGGCAGCCTATTTTGAACAGTTAGATGTGAAAGATGAAGGATCATTGAGAAAAGATTGCTTTATGGATTAATCCTCTAAATACCTAGCTTGAAATGTTACATGTATGGCGCTGCTCATTTCTTTTCTTTCTTTTTTTTTTTTTTTTTGTTTTTTGAGACAGAGCCTCAAGCTGTCACCCTGGAGAGAGTGCCATGGCATCACAGCTCACAGCAACCTCCAATTCCTGGGCTCAAGTGAGTCTCTTGCCTCCGCCTCCCAAGTAGCTGGGACTACAGGCACCCGCCACCACGCCCGGCCATTTTTTGGTTGCAGCCCTCATTGTTGTTTGGCGGGCCCAGGCTGGATTCGAACCTGCCAGCTCAGGTGTACGTGGCTGGCACCTTAGCCCATTGAGCCACAGGCGCCGAGTCTGAGAGCATGGAATACCAGCAAGAAGAATTGTGCTTGAGGGTGAAATAAAGAGTCTGGCTTTGATATGTGGAGATGTAAAATAGGCAGATGGCTACGCCAAGTCTGGAGGTCAGAGCAAAAATCTGTCCTGTAGACATAAATTTGTTAATGGTTGGCTAAAAAAGAGTTGTCAAAGCCAAGAGAATGCGCAGAGCCAGAAAGAAAAGCGAAGAGGATCACAGACTAACAGCTAAAACCACTCCAACATCTACCTTTAGCAAAGAAGCCAAGAAAATATATATCAAGATCATGTAAAAATTAGTGGGAGAAGAAAAATTACTTAGTAAGAGGTAGTCAGAAAACTAGTTATGAGCTTGCTAACTGGGAAAAATAAAATCTATAAAAAAATTTTTAAGTATTCAAATATTAAAAAAAAACCTCACATGCTAGATTAAATAAATAAAATTAAATCAATTGTTTGGCTTGGCGCCCATGCACAGTGGTTAGGGTGCCAGCCACATACACCAAGGTTGGCGGGTTTGAACCTGGCCTGGCCCAGCTAAACAATGACAACTGCAACAAAAAATAGCTGGGCATTGTGGCAGGCTCCTGTAGTCATGGATTGTTGGGAGGCTGAGGCCAGAGAAACACTTAAGCCCAAGAGTTTGCGGTTGCTGTGAACTGTGATACCACGGCACTCTGCCGAGGGTGACATAGGGAAACTCTGTCTGAAAAAAAAAATTAAATTAATTTTTAATGACAATATAATATGAGCAAAAATAAAACAATCACTGTAAATGAGGTGGTACGTTTTCTTCTGCTGCCCTGCTTTTCTTCTTGATTTGTGTGTCACTTTAACTCACCAAATAATGACTTTTCTCAAACCAATTATATTTTGACACTCTTTTTCAGTTTTTAACATGACCAATATCAAATTTTTCACTAGAGAAGAAATGGAGAATTTCGACTACTATATTTAAAACACTTTAGCTTTTTAGAATTGAGCTTCTAGAATGTGCTTAACTAGGGGATTACCATCAGAATTTGAATTTGTTTTTAGATTTCTATGATTGCTTCTCCAAAATAACCAGTGTCTGAAGGTGATGATTACAATAAAATTAAAATTATGCAGCTTTTAAGAAAATGACATAAAAATAAATTTGAAACTCTTAATTTAGATGTCTACTAAGCATTGCTTTCATCTAAGTAAGTTCTCTATTCAGTTTCCCCAGAATTTCAAACTTTTTTGTTCTTTTTTTTTCACTATAGGACTGGATATTATAAGTAAGAACATTTTTAAGTTTGAGACTCTTCATGATAGAAAGAGAGACTGCCGAAAAAAAGTCAAAAAATTAAATTGGTGAATTCTCAACATGCAATTGTGTTAGAGAAAAGTGATGACATAGGTATGTCAGCTTTGATTCATCTTCCTCCCTTTTCTGTCCTGTCCCTGGACACCTAGTGTCTTTGATCCAGAAAAGTATAGTTGGAGATAACAATTTGCATTTTTAAAATATTTATGTACAAGAGAAATAATATGGTCCACTTTTATGAGGATGCATTCTATCGAAGAGTGTTCCAATGCAAATGTCAATCTTAAAAGCAAAGGGCAGAATCACCTGTGGAAGAATCCCAAAACCTTTTGACATCTTTTCAAAAGAAATATGTTTTTAAGTAGTTCTTGGATACATTCTCCATTTTAACTAATATTTTCTAAATTGTAAATTTATGGAGGAAATGAAGAGAAAACTGGATAACATCAAGGAGTTTGTGATATCAATATATAATTCTTCATTCTGAAGTAAAGTTTCCTACAAACTTATTTGATTTCTTATAGATATATAATACTCAAATATAATTTTTAAATTATAACGAGTGCATGTCATACATACTTTTCCATAACCAAATTATTTCCCCTAATATATTCTATCAACAAAGGGCAACTTCACTCTTTTTAACGGCACTAAGGGCTGTGGCATACTGTCTTCTGGATGTACAGTACTTTATCAAGGCATTTCCTTGTTTCATGGTGGATATTTATGTTTTTTCAAGGCTTGTGTTATAACAAATAATAAAGAACTACATCTTCGGGCAGATGTCTTTGTATACATAGAATATAGAAATATGCAATACAATATAGACAATATATTCAATACAATATAGAATATACTATACAATATATTGTGTTGTATACAATATATACAATATAATATATTCTATACAATATAGAATATTTTAATTTTTATTATTCTTTGATGCATGGATCAGTAACATATACATGAGAATTGCTTTATTGTGCTTTTTAATTTTTTCAAATGAGTGAGGATTCAAATAAAATACAGTAGAGCCTCCATAGCTGACAACCTCCCTAAGTTGCACTACAGGCACGTATCAATACCGTAGGCTTTCTTCCTTATATTGACCACCTCCATACATGGACTGGTTGTTACAATCCCTTGAGTAGTCAATTTACAGAAGTTCTACTGTGTTTATGACTGATTTCCAACCTAATTAATTGCATGAAGTCAAAGAATGCCTGGATTTCTTTTTTCTTTTTAATAATTTTATTCAATCATAATTGTGTACATTGGTGCAATCATAGGGCAGAATGTGCTTCATATACAATCAGAAACATTTTAATTGTACTGTGAGAGATAGCCCTCATAGCATTTTCTTAATCACTATATAAAGACATTGATACTCTACATTTA